>JAURVB010004466.1:0-81426 GCA_033002965.1 Piper betle
GTACCTCCCAACCTCCTCTGTTTCGCAAGCTGGTCGTCAAATCCATGGCCCCACCGAAGCAAGGGAACAAGCAGGGAAAAGGGAAGGAGCTCGTCGTCGATTTGGGGGAGGAAACTCACACCAATTTGGTATCAGAGCAAGGCGAGGGAGGTATGAATCCATCACCCAACTCGGTTGAATTATCTCACATTAAACAGATTCAGGATCATTTGATTACTGCCGTTGCTGAAATTTCTGCAAAACTCGAATTGTTACTGCAATCGAGGGTTGAGGATAGGGGGAATCTGGATAATCGTGAGGGAATTGGGACACCTCATATGAGGGTTCCTGTTGTTGGGTTGGATATTGATGATCAATGGCAGGATAGTCGAAGAAACACCCAAAGGGAAGAACAGGCGAGGATGTCGGGAGGAAGGATTCCGCAAGCTAGACCGGGAGGGGAATTGCCAACCATGTCTTCAGGGGGAAGGTTTCAGCAAGAAATGCTCAGATCAAGGGTGGAACCTGTTCGTCATAATGTCCAGGGGGGTTTCATCCAATTGTGCAAATTGAGGACTGCTTGAAGGGATCCAAACTAAGTTTCCCTAAATTCGATGGGGCAAAGGATCCCATCTCATGGTTCAGTCGAGCAGAGAAATTTTTCAAGTTGCACAATGTCCATGAAGCATTGCAAGTCGAACTAGCAAGCTTCCACTTGGAGGACGACGCCCAGATTTGGTTCGATATGCTGCAACAACATCAGGAAATGACTTCTTGGCAGCAGCTGAAAGAGGCCATGAACTTGCAATTTGGACCCTCGGATTATGAAGATTTTTACGGAGATCTCACTCGATTATCTCAGGATTCTTCAGTCCAAGAATACACTGCTCGATTCAATAGATTGGCATCAAGAGCTGGACATATGACCGAAAAACAGAAGATTAGTAGTTACACTTGTGGTCTCAAGTCCCAGCTGCGAATGGAGGTAAAAGCAAGAAAACCAGAGACTTTATTAGATGCACAAGGACTCGCCAGACATTTAGAGCATCATGTGAGCCAGAGATTGCATACATATGGAAGACAAGTGAGAGGGAATTCTCAATACACAGCTGCTCCCTCTCAAAAGGAACACAATTCGGAAAGTAGCAAAGGCGAAGTAGCTATGGATGCAGATTTTCAACCTAAAGAGACAACTACCGGCAGGAAGTTCAGTGTCAAACAGTTGCAAGAAAGGAAAGAAGCAGGGTTATGTTTCAAATGTGATGAGAAATTTTTCCCTGGACACAAATGCAAGAAGCTATTCACCATTGAAGTCATAAGGGAAGAGGATCTTTCAGCACAAGAGGACAGTGCGCAGGAAGGGGATTCAATGACTCCGGCAATTTCTTTTACTGCATTAACTGATGCATCACTTGCTAACACTATGAGGTTGTTGGGGAAAGTGAGAGGACACCAAGTAACAGTGCTAATTGATTCGGGGAGCTCACACAACTTTTTGAATGCAAGTTTGATCCGGAAATTGAAGCTGCCGGTGGAAACAAACAAGGGCATAAACGTTCAGGTTGCTATTGGCGAGAGAATAAATTGTGGGGAACAGTGTAAGAGCGTTGAGTTAGATCTTCCCGGGTATAAGACGGTGACAGATTTCTTCGTCCTTCCGCTGGCAGAATTTGATGTTGTTCTCGGCATCCAATGGTTGAAGACATTGGGATCCATACTATGGAATTTTGAATTCCTAACAATGTCTTTCACTGAAAAAGGCAAAACAATAGAGCTGCATGGACAACTTTTCCCCCTTGGTCAGTTGTGTGATAAGAAGAAGCCATCCCATTCATTCAAAACCCAAAAACAGGGGTTGTTAATGAATTTACAGGTGGTTCACACCCTGCAGCACTTCAAGACGCCATTATCAATCCTACCAAAAGAACAAGTGGACAAGTCGCTACAAGCATTTGAACAAGTTCCACTCCCAGCTCCGGCAATCACTCAATTGTTTTTTCACGAATTTTTCCAGCTTCCTGGCATGCTACTTTCAATCATTTCTGATAAGGAGATAAAACATTATCCTGATTTAAGGAGAACGGTGGTTGCATTCGTTGGTCGATCCTATAGGAGCTCCGAGCAAACATTGCCCTCTGTTCTTGTTATTGCTGTTATTTCTGCATCTTTAACTTCTAAGGCCAGGCTTGGTACTTGTGGCATTCAGCAGATTGGGGGCCACTTGGGATCAAACAGGTGCACGTCTATTGCTGCTGGGATTAATGCATTGGCTTTGAAGCATGGCATTTCGTCGCGCCTTGGCCAGCTGTTATTCCTGTACCAATTTCTTACCTTATACTACTCCAATGGCGGATACTTCCTTGTAATTCGTAATCTGTACAACCTTGGGGACAAGGTTCTTGTAAAGGGGAGGGTAATTGGTATGAATATAGTGAGTAGAGGAGTACGAAGGGGCATTGCGGGCTTCGAACTGTCAGCATTTAGTTGTAACCGTCAGTTTTGAATGAAATGTACTGGCGGAAAACTAGGAGTTGGGCTGGAAAACAGAATAAAAGGGGAGAAACAAACTGTAATTGGCATGACTTGAAGAATTGAATTCTTGATTTTGTTTTTCCATTTATCTTCTTCCTACTTTCTAGAACGATCAACAAGGGAGCAAGGGTTTCATCCCTGTCCCGTCCTCCACCATTTCAGTCGCATCCTCCCAACCTCCTCTGTTTCGCAGGCTGGTCGTCAAATCCATGGCCCCACCGAAGCAAGGGAACAAGCAGGGAAAAGGGAAGGAGCTCGTCATCGATTTGGGGGAGGAAACTCACACCAGTCTCTTTCATAATGCAGTTCGAGTTACTCAATTTCTTTTCCATCTTGGACCTCTTAGGCCTGATTATTAGCCAACAAAACTTTTGCAGATCAAGCAATACTATAAACTTGCTGTAAAGGCTCTTAGAAAATATATCCCACGTCAAAGGCAATGATGGTTAAAAATCAATACATATCTGAAAAGACAAGACTTCCGTTTGAGAATTGTTTATGGATCCATATATCTTCAGAGGTTGTGTCGGCAATCAGATGGGTCATTGAAAGATTTTACTGGTGTCGATATTCCATTTTCTTTTTATTTTTTAGATTAAAATAAATGTTTTAGTTATTATTTAATAGGTCGCCAATTTGCATGGTGGATTCAATCTTTACCCTTGTATCTATATTTTTTTATTTCCCATGTAAATCATTCAGCTGCACATCAATTTTCTTCTCAAGGAATTAATGTTATTGACATGAGAAAATTAATTTTTGGTAGCGGCGAGCAATTTAGCTCTAAGATGGTATTCTGATCTATAATGATCTGAGATAATGTCATAAAAGTGTTTATGTGATTAATCATTTGACATGTGTGTAATTTATTACGAATAAAATGATCAAAACATTATATTTCTTAAATTAAAATTCCAACAAAAACTAAACTAAAGAATAATATAAATTCAAAATAAGGTAATTGAGCTAGATCAAGTTCTAATGAAACTGATTCAACATCAAATTTTATTAAATTTAAGTCTAATTTAAACTCAATAAAATGAAAGCAAAACTCCACTGGCCAGGACCCTTAGTCAATTTAGAACACCAAATAGGCCCGAATGCAGGCCACCCGACGTCATTGCTCTCCCTAACGATGTCCTTACTCCCCTCCGGATTTCTGGTCACCACCACCATCTCCACCCTCCACCTCCGCACCACCGTGATGCTCATATCGGCCACATCAGGCTGCCTGGCCATCGCCATGTCATGGACCATAACTTTCTTCTTCTGTATACCTCCCCACCATGTTCAAAACATCCTTTCAATGCTTCTCCTCAACCCCCTTAGCCCACACAAGGTGCACGTCGGCCTTGCAAGGTTGTAGCAGAAAGGAGAGGAAGACGCATAGTCCTGACCCGGTTGCCACCAACAAGACTCTCTCGTACATGTTGACAAGGTACGGAAGTCCGGCAAAGTGTACCGACCAGACCCAAAAGCGGCAAGGTGGGTTGTGGGCGAGCTGATGGGTGAAGCCGCCGACGGCTCCGACGAGCATCATGTGGGTACCTTCGCTGTCCTAGATCATCGCCAAGTGCATGCCATCCTAGCAACGGTGACCTGCCTATGCTATCGAGGAGGCTTTCGCCGCAGGAGACTTTGATCAGCGCAGCGTGCAGGCCGGAGGGGACGGAAACGGTGGCCGGCACGCACCGGACGGTTAGCCATGGGAGGATGATTAAGGTTGTGATGGATATGATGAGCCAGACCTCTAGTTGTTGTAGGAGGTTTGGTTGTCGTGAGGAGGACGTAGACCCAGAGGAGGGCAAGCACCACCCACTCGGCGAAGCAGTGGGCGAGCTCGAAGTAGTTACGGTGGAGGTGTCGGATAAGAGGGAAGGCGGCCATGATCGATATCAGGAGTGCAAGAATGGTCATCCCTGCAACATTTACAGCCAGAACCCTTTGTAAATCCATAATGAATATTTACAATAAACAATTTATACCTCACGTCAAGATGATTTCCTAAGTGCTCTTGAGACATTTTAATCTGTTGCACTTCGGTAGGTAGAGAAAAAATATTGCCCAGGACTAAAGTAAATATACCATATTTAACTTCTCACATCAAGAAGTTAGGAATAACTACCATATGGTAGTTATCCATAATTATACCACTAATTAATGATTATATTTAAGTATATTATTAATTAATATTTATCCTTAATTATACCACTAATTAATATATTTGGATAATCATCTATAAATTACAAATGATGAAGACCACATAAAGTTAAAATAGAAATTCTAACGTATCTAAATAGATATCACCATTTATAATATTATCCAAAACATTAATACTTCAAAAGAAAAGTATTATACATGAATCATAGCGGTAAGTCCTCTTTAGTTAAATATTACCTTCGAATGATTGCAATGTAAAATAATTTTAAGAAGCCTGCAATGTGGTTTAAATATATAAATAAACCCACAATGCTTATTCGGGTCCAAACACATGTATATTATATATATGTACAACAACTTTATCATTTTTCAATATAATGTATACACTCATAATGAGAAGATAAACAAATAATAAAGTTTTAACAAATACCATACTATATACTTAGCATCACACATCAAGTTTTAAATTTAACAAGTCTCATACAGGCTACAAGATCGTTCAACATCTTTGGTGGCATGCCTTTCATCAACAGATTTGCAGTTATCAATTATGTGATAATGTGTTCGATTGGAACTTGATTTTCTTTAATGCATTCTCTATCGGCTAAATACTTAATATCTACGTGTTTCCTTCGACTTTCACTTTTATTATTTTTAGTGACAAACAAAACAGCTGAATTATCACAATACTTCTTCAATGGCCATGAGATTGACTCAACTACTCGAAGCTCAAACATGAAACTCTTCAACTAAACAGCCGATGTAGCCTCAAAACACGAAACAAATTCGGCTTTCATAGTAGAAGTGACAACTAAAGTCTGTTTTACACTTCTCCACAATACAACTCCATTAGTATGCATGAAGATGTATCCAAATATGGATTTATCAGAATCATTGCAACCAACATAATCTGAATCCGAGTATCCAATGACCTCGAAATTAGAAGATATATTATATGTAAGCATGTAATATTTTATTCCTTGAAGGCACCTCATAACTTCTTTACAACTCTCCAATACTCATTGCTAGGATTACTTTGACAACTCCCCAACATTCCAATAGCAAATTCAATGTCTAATTTTTTACGGACTTGCACGTACATAAGGTTTCCAACAACTGAAGCACATTGAATGCTTTTAATTTGTTCCCTCTCAAGATCATTTTTCATGCATTGGCCCAAATTAAAATTGTTTCCTTTCACAATGGGAGCTATTTAAGATGCATAATTACTCATTTGAACTCTCTCGAGAACCTAATTGATATAGGTCTTCTTAGATAAACCCAAGACACATTGAGATCTCTTTCTATAAATCTTAATCCCAATAACATAAGACGCTTCAACCATATCTTTCATATCAAAATGTTCAGAAAGAAACTTTTTACTTCATGAAAAAATCTCATATCATTAGTTGCAAGCAATGTATCAACGGCAGATAAAACAAGAAAAATAATCTAACTCCCACTAACCTTGTAGTATATACATAGATCCTTAATGTTTTCAACAAAATAAAATGATAAGATTACATTATAGAATTTAAAATACCATTGATCGGAGGCTTGTTTGAGACCATATATCGATTTCTTAAGCTTACAAATAAGATGCTCACAATTAATTGAAGAAAACCCCTTAGGTTGTTTTATATAAATCTCTTCTTCTAAATCTCAATTGAAGAAAATCGTTTTCACATTTATCTGATATAATTCAAAATTGAAATGCGCTACTAGTGTCATGATGATATGAAAGGAGGCTTTCTTTGAAACAAGAGAAAAAATCACTTGATAATTAATTCCTTCATTTTGTATGAATCATTTAGTCACGAGTCTTGCTTTATATCATTCAATTTTACCTAATAAATCTTTTTTTTTGTCCATTTATAACCAATTACCTCCACCCCATTAGGTAATTTGACAAAATCCCAGACTTGGTTTGCAACCATAGAATCCATCTCATATTTTATAGCTTCGCACCATAATTTTGAATTATTACTATCCATCGTTTGTGAAAACGTATCATAGTCATTTTTTCTCTCATATTATAATCAATTTTTTCTAAGTAAACAATAAAATCACTAGATATTACTGGTTTTCTCACTCTAGTTGATCTTCTTAATAGCTCATCAACATTCTCTTGTGGTGGTGGTTGATCAATTGTTTGCTCAACAACTTTGAGTTATTGATTTTCGTCATAAGCAACTTGTTCTACTAGAACATCTCGAGTCTAACGTGACTCTTCATTAGCTGCTTGTTCAACATTCACTCAATTATGATGTATGTCACTAACAATAAGTAATTTATTTTTCAATCTAGGAATACTTTGTATGATCATTATCAAAAACTAAGTTCCAATGTTGATCACTTCCACTAATCGCATCATTCTCAAGAAATTTTGCATTTCTTGATTTCACAAATCTAGTGACATTCTATGGACAATAAAACCTATAACCTTTGGACTTTTTGGCATAACCAATGAAATACCCACTAATAGCTCTTAGGCTTAATTTCCTCACTTGAGGGTTATAAACCTTAACTTTGGCAAGACAACCTTAAACATGTATATGTTTTGAACTCAATTTCTAACCTTTTTAGTAATTTAAATGGTCTTTTACAAATACCCTTAGTAGGAACCCAGTTTAATATATACGCTGGAGGTTTAAGAGCTTCCTTCCACAATCAGTAAGGAAGTTTGGAGTTGCTAATCATACTCCTCACCATGTCCAACACAGTCGTATTTCTTCGTTCTACTACACCCATTTTTTATCTCATGGGCCAGACATAGTATGTTATGCAATAATACCATGTTGTTGAAGAAATTTTGTAAGTGGACCATATGCCTGCCCACCATCAATATACCTGCCATAAAATTCTTCACCTCGATCAGATATCACAATTTTAATTTGTTTATTGCATTGTTTCTCCATTTTTACTTTAAAAATTTTAAAAGCATTCAATGCTTTGTGCTTATTATCAAGCATGTAGAAATACATGTATTATGAATAGTCATCGACAAATGAGATGAACTATTTCTGACCATATAAAATCCACATCAGGACAACATATATCTATATGTATGATTTCTAATATCTCAGAACTCCTCCTAGCACCCTTTATATACATATTGATCTGCTTGCCCTTAATACAGTCCACACAAGTATCAAAATATATAAATCAAGAGTTTCAACAACTCCATCATTTACAAATCTTTTGATTCTTTTGATTGAGATATGTCTCAATCTTTGATGCCACTGTATGGATGATTTTTCGTCCATAACACAACGCTTTATACGAACAATACCATGCATAACTATTGGGTTATAAGGGATATTATCTTGTAAGTGGATTTAAAATAAACCTTGATTCATAGTACAATTTCCCACAACAATAGAATTATACAGCATACTAAAAGTGTTTTGAGAAAAGTTAAACAAAAAACATGAAAGTACATGTCTTGAAATAAAAATTAAGTTTCTAGACAAGCTAGGGAATATTAAAGGTTTTTTCTAGATTAAGTACAAAGTTAGAAATTAAAACATGTCTACATGTCCCAACAGCTTAGACACGTGAAGGCATCCAATTTCCAGAATAGATGTCTTGTTCACTTTTTGTCGGTTTCCTTCAATTTAAGAAACCTTGCATGGTATTCGAAATATGGATTGTAGAACTAGAATTAATCCACCAGGTGTTATGACAAACATCAACTATATTAGATCAATAACTGACAAATAAGATGAGATTATCATTCTTCTCAAGTCATGTATTGCACTTACGACAATCCTTCCTTATATATCCCTTCTTTTCATAGAAGAAATAGTTGGATTCTCTCTTGTCATTAAAATGCATAGGTCTTTTGTCTTTCCCTTTGTACACTTGACTTTTTTCTTGCTTTTTCTATGAGTCAATATGTGTACACTTTCACCCATATCATAAACCAATCTTTCTCCCTCTTGAACACACATGGTCAGAAGTTCATTTATTAACTATTTTTCCTTTTGTGTGTTATAAGTTATTTTAAAATGACCGTACTCAAATGAGAGAGAGCTAAGGATGAAATGCAGCCAAAAAGACTCAAAAATCTCAATCTCCAGAGACTTAAGCTGAGAAACAATGTCTCTACTTTCCATAATGTGCTTATGCACTCCTTAAATACCGGTGAACTTCATTGAGGACAAATTTGCCATCAGGGTACTTGTCAATGATTTATTTGAAGTCTCAAACTATTGATCAATAGATTTCATATAATCCTTAACAGACTCACATTTAGGAATTGACACACGAATACTACTTGTAATGCAAGACTCAAGTTTAGATGCAATGTCTCTCATTTTTATGATGTGCTTATGCACACCACGAGTACCAGTGAACTTCATTGATGACAATTTTGTCATCAGGGTACTTGTTAATGATTTGTTCGAAGTTTCAAACTGTTGATCAATAGCATTCATACAATCCTTGACAGACTCAAATTTAGGAATTGACACACAAATACTACTTGTAATGCGAGACTTAATGAATATCAAGCTCAAGCGATTGGAAAGCTCGCTCCCAACGTTCATATAGTTAATTTTTGCTTTGAGTGTTAGATTCAATAGTAACAGGAGGCCCATCCTTATGAAGAGCAAATTCAAGGTCCATGTACCCCAAATAAAGAAAGATTTCCTCCCTCTATTCCTTATAATTATGATCACCACCTAAATGAGGAACCTTAGATTTATCATTGGAAATAATTTAAAGATGAAACATCTATAAGAAACATATAACCATGCTTACTATCACAAACGATGAGGCACATTATATACCATCACTACAGTTGTATGCTTACCAATACAAACGTAATAAAATGAATTAATATGTTATTAAGATCTACCTGTGGGCAAAGACTTTAACATAAAGTAGATTCATGTTATACTTCAATGATGAAACTAGAAAAAATATTAAATATCCCACAATTCCTATGGCCAAATTAAGAAACATAAATATTTCTAATCACCTTAATTAAACAAAATAATCATAAGAACCTCCATGTGAAGTAAAGCTATCATAATTGCAATGTTTAATTAGTATTTGATGTATTAAAATCCATATGTGATTTATATATTCACTTTGTGTATATTTTATCTTAATAAAAGATGTTGTTTAATTTTACTTATTACTTAACACCAACGTAAATATATTTGAATTATTACATCAAGTTCAAAATATTTCACGTGCATATGCATGACATACATAAAGATACAAATAACCCGAAATTTATATATGAACACTTCATCACAATGACAATAATAAATAAACATCTCATAATTTGGTTCGGACAATCCTTGGACATCATATGGACAACTTGGCATCATTTAAACCCTAAACAATTCATGGACAGACTAACTTTGGACAATTTATTGATCTTCCATATAAACCATTTAACCAATGCAATGAATAAGCCCAAAAACTTAAAATAAACTGCACATGATTAAAATGGGCTTTACGATTGCTTGTAGAATAGTATAATGTCTAGTAATTTCGAAACAAGTAATGGAACCCTTAATGGATATAAGCAAATTCTGCACACAGGCCATAATATAGTTAAATGGACCAACATAGTTATAGTCCATAAGAAAGCTACAAGCCTATTTGCTATAATGACTCAAAAATTAACCAACTCATTGAAATGTATAACGATCTTTTTCCTCTAGGAGTATCTTCTCCAATGGCGGTGACAAAATAATAGACCTTTCTCCTCCAATGGGAAATTGTAAAGATTTGAGAAGACATTTACGCAAGATATCATGGGAATAAATTGATCACATAAGTATGTAATAAACTTGTAAGGTTTCTACCCATTAAATCATTATTTACTCATAATCTCTATAATACGATATAAACGACATGATCAAAAAGGATATGAGTCCAACAGTAAAGCAACTTAAGTCAATTATGCAATCAATACAAATCGAAATCATGTAAAAGAAATAAACTTTTAACAACAATTGTGAATGACTAATGGATTGATAAAATTGAGAAGATTTCATCAGTAAAAAACTTTTACAGGAGAGAAAATTTTCACCGATGAATAGCTAGATACCAAATGTAAATTCATAATAAATATTTACAATAAACAAATCATACCTCATGTCATAATGATTTCTCAATTGCTCTTGAGATTTTCTGATCTGTTGTACTTCCAAGTGATGGCAAATCGAGGCAGGAAATTTCACAAATCAAAGAACCTAAAAAAATATTGTATTTAACTTCTCCCATCAAGAAGTTACATGAACAACTACCCTATGGTGGTTTTTTGAATTGGGCTGATGCTATACCTGTTCGAAGACAAACAAGTGCTTGTGTGGCACAATTCATCAAAGAACATCTTACTTGTAGGTTTGGATTGCTTCAAAAAATTATTAGTGGTAATGGAACCCCATTCCTTGGGTGGCAAACAATTAAGCTAATGGAAAAATATAAAATTCAAAAGGTGGAATCCTCTCCTTACAATTCTCAAAGTAATGGTCAAGTCAAATCCTCAAAGTAATTCTTGAACCAACTCTGGTTCGTCTGAGCCAATTTCTCTTGGCCTAGTCGAGTTGATTGGTTAGACACGTGTTCTAACACTGGTGGTTGGCTAATTCCTACTTGGTTAGTGTTGACCACATACACCTGCAGATTAGTCTGCAAGTCTCTGATATTATATTCGTAAAAGCCTCTAATATTGGATTCATACGTCAGATTTGTGATTATTTTTGAAGCTTTTGTTATGAGGGAGTGGGATAATATTCTTTGTAAAAAAGTGATTTTTGCTATTTTTGTACTTCATATATTAATTAAAATTTAATTTTTGTGTCAATTGATCTATTTTTATTCTTAGTAGTTGATCATTAACTACGATATGTTTAAGAAACAATGGCTCTTTGGTATAATACCAAACTCTGATTTTTCATCGAATAAGCCCTCCAAATAAGTGAGGCAGCAACCCCCTTTTGTACACAATGTTTCTTCGAGTTTGTGCAATATAATATATATTTTTACACAAATAGATTAGATGCTATAACTCTTATGACTCAATCTGGGGAGTCAATTGTAAAATCAATCAGTATTGAGTCATGTATAAAGTTTAACTTGGGAAGGTACTAAGACGGTTTGATTCAGGGAGTTCTTGGAGTCAAAAAGAAAATTTAAAACTATGATTATCTATCCTATAATTATACTGCATTTACAGTGGCCCTCCCACAAAAGACAAGAACAAGATCACTATAATTAGTGAAAATAATCATCATACATGCCATTATTTAACACTAGGATGCGTGGGTACATCAATTTATTTGATCTTCTTCCCAAAGCCATTATGAAACATTGTGCACATATAAACTATACAGCCTCACAACCATTCAAAAAGGCCATGTGCATGAGCACTATTGGGAAGGCTCGTATGGGACACACATGGGGATGCACACGGGAGAAAGAGGCCTCTTTTTTCCATTTTGCCTTTATTCATATCATTTTGTCCTCTTTTTTTCTGTGTGCGTCCTCATGTGCATCCAATGTTGGCGTTTCTAACATGATATTGGTTCCAATGTTGGCGTCCTCATGCGCATCCAATGCATCCTCATGTGCATCCCCTTTGAAGAAAGCTTATCATGATATTGGTCCTCCCGGCTCAACTATATTAGTTTTTCCAAGGTAAGTTCCCACGTCGAGTTTAGTTAGCAATGTTATAATTACTAGATGGGTCCTTGTGCTTTAATTTAAAGTGATTAATCAATTTAGAAGGCTTGGTACCCACATTTATCCACGTCTCACCCACAGATGTGAGACTATTTTAACACTTTCCCCTATATACAAAAATAATCTTTGTGTGTGGACTTAGTCTACTTTAAAAGGCCTAAGAACACACATTTATTCAAGATTTCACACATCTCCCGAAAAGATGTTAGATATAATCTAAGAATAATAGGGTTTAGTAAAAAGTTAATATTGATAAGTGTCTTAAATATGTTATTATGCCATACTTTTATTATTTGCTTTGTTAATTAAGTATTCATTGATTTATCATTTATAAGTTGCCTACTTTTAGGTATTTTTAGGTAATTTTTATGATTTTGGAATAATAAAATAAAACCCATCAAATAAGCTAAATGTGGTTTCAGTTTTATTTTATTGAATTTTGTTTTATATGTAGGAGTTCATGTTTGGAAAAAGAGAGAAGATTAAAAGAGGAAATCAAGAGTTGAAAGAAAGAAGTTGTAGAAGTTCAAGTGATGTTTCAACATCTTTTAGCTAAAAAACTAATATCTTTAAGAATACAGAAAGTTCGACTCTGAAATATTGTGGAGTTGTAGAGGACATCCAGAGATTTCCAATTAATCAAGAATCACGTATTTTGGACATCAGTAGCCAAAATTATAATCATTTGAAATTGAGTCATGCATGAAGGTGCACCCTAGCGCGAATTTGACGTGCCCCAGTGCGTCCGTAACTTATTTGTGCGGAATTTCTATGCCCAACTCGAGTAAACACATCTGCCGTAGTGGATCCGGAATTGGTCTTAACGTTTTCTATTCCATATCTGACATATTTTTATGTGGATTTTAACCCTATCTTGGAGAAGTTTATAATTGCTTTTTAATTGGAAGATCTTCTAAATAATTAATCTCGCATCGAATACTTCACTGAAATAAGATCTAGCATATTAGTAACGACATACATATAACTATTAACTTGGGTTAACTATTTTAAAGAGATGATTTAGGCTCATTGATTTACTTTTATGTAGGGTCATTACATTAATGCACACCCTAAAACAATTTTTAATGGCTTAGAGATTTCATCAAAGTATTCAAGAGGATTTTTAATGACATAAAGATTTCATCAAAGCATTCGAAGAGACGGGAAAGATCAGACTAACGCTGAAGCAAGGAAGACTTATTCAAAGAGTTTTTCTTTATTCTTTCCTTCTCTACGTTTCATTCTTTATGCGACTATGATGTTAGAAATGAATTCCTTTGTTATTTGAATATTCAACAGTGTAAATTCATTGTATAGGATTTCAATGGTCTTATTTGCATTGATTAATAAGGTTTATTTTCTCCACTTAATTATTGTTATAATTAGGTTGCTTATTCTATTTTATGCTTTAATGCTTGCGACAACTTGGCCATCTATTATATTACTTTAAAATTTTGATCTTGTAAAAAGATTATATTTTTCATAAATATAATAATTTATATTTGCATGAGAAGTGAATCGTGTCTAGGATAAAGATATACATATTCACCAAAGGTAACCATATAAAGGTTTTGTTTAACGTGTTAATTAAATTGTGTTGGATTAAAATTGTAATAATTGTAAGTTGTGAATCCTAAGCCATAAGTTGACAAAGTTAATCATTCTTGATACTTAGCAGATTTTATTTTTAGTTGAATAGTTTAGAATAGACTATAAACTAATTGTTCTTTTGTCTTGCTTAGGTAAATTTAATTAAATTAGCCTTGATAAATAACGAATTCTAGTTAAAGCTCTCTGTGGGATGATATCTTATTTTATCGGCAATCCGTATACTTAGCACAACAGAATCTTTGTAACAAATACTGGACTAGTACATCCCTAAGCCATTCAGCTAACATTCATCACAAGCGGGCAACATCATTAGTTAGGACTACAGTTCAAATTAGTTTGGGACTTACACTTGACTTAATAGGTTATAGAGTGGAATTATCAGCTTGGAGTAGAGTCATTTATAATGATTTTTAATTTTGAAATAGCTTATATATTTGATTTTTAAAACTTAAAATTGATAAATATAATATTTACATAACTTTTATACTTGATTGAACAAAACTATAACATAATTTTTTGTTTAATTCTTCGAGTCAAGCATTAAAAAATTTTATAATACTCTAAACTCAATTAATCAAGATTCAAAAGCAATAATAGTCAAATAAATGTTGTTTTCAAATTTTTCATAGAAAAATTTTGCCACATTAAATATTGGCTTTTATCATGGCATCAAAAAATTAATAGTTTTCTGAGCCAAACAGTTCTAATTGACAAAATTTTGTTTGACTCGTCGAGTCAAATATTAAAAATTATTAATATATTATTAAACTAAATTAATTTTGATTGAAAGGAATAATAATCATCTTGGAATTAAATATAGAAATAACATTCAAATGCACGTAGTTTTCATTACAAGTCAAACAGTTATATAGAGGCACATTTATACGGCAATCCTAATGGTCGCTCTTGTCCTACCCAGGAGAACCCACAGTTTGTATGGTCAAGTTTGGTAATAGGGAACCAATGTCCATCTCAAGAAGTGGTCCATACAAGACACAGAGTCTGATTTTGATCTTTGGAAGATTTTAATCTTTGGAGGCATTCTATATCAAAGGACAACATGAGCAGCTTGCTCATTTTGTGGATAGAATACAAAGCACTCTCAGCTTATCAACATATAATAAGGTAAATTACATGGTCTTCACCATGAGCTCGTTGGATTGGATCCTTTCTTTTTCCAATATGCTGAATTGGATCTATGCTAAGAGTGTCATAGACAGATAGATTTGCTGTCAATTTGTCTATGATGCACATGACATATAAGCTGTCAAAGTGGTTATGATCTGATGAATGACCTATGAAACCAAAGTCATTGGTCAGTCTGCTAGTGAAAGCTACTATGTGAACGAATGCACAATCATATAACTTAATTTGAAGTTTATTTTATTTATCTTTGGTTTTTTGTTGTTAGTGTTTTGTCTTCCACCTAGCGCACGACAAGAGTTTAAAAGGGAGTTATGTAGGTACATTTTGTTGGGAAGGGAAAGCAAACAAAGTTGATCATAAATTAACTGAAGTTTGGATCTCAGTTAAAGAACAACTTCTAACGTGGAATTGACGTGGAGATACTTCAAAGGAAAAATTCGTTCACTTTTTGCTGCTCCCGTTTGATGTTTGTGGTTGCACTTATCATAAAATAATAAGTTGAAAGTAGCAACTTCTAGTTAGATGTTAAACTTTGTAATAGATTAAATTGGAAGACAGAGAGCTTGAGCTGTATTATGTCCTTTGTGAATAGACAAAGACAAGGAAGAGCTATTACCGGCCAAAGGTGACTCAAGTTTTTATTTATTTATTATATTTTGAACCGGCCAAAGGCCAATCAACTGAGGGATAATCAGGTGTATAAAAGAAGGGATTGAAGCGAATATTCTTTCAATTTATTATCAAGTGTTGTATGTGTTGTATTGTAGAAATTAGAAGGGACTACTCGGCTGAATCACAACTACCTGAGCTCCAATACCATTTGTCACTAAAATTAGACCTATTAAATCATTTTAAGCCTTCATATAAAGCTAGTTAAAGAGACTAAGGCTTTTGCAAAGCATTATATCTGATTCATTGGCTTCCCACTAGTGGAAAATTAGTTTTCTACGACCTGTGGCAGAAGAACATCTGCCACCGGTAGCCATGGCAAACCCACGGCACGATGCCACTGATACCCGTAGCAAACCTGTGGCAAAAATAAAACAAAAATATAAAAACCCAGGCCATTGACAGCCACAGCCGGGGCGAGTGGAGTCGGTGGCTGTGGGGAAGGCAGTGGTCGGCAGTAGTGGGGTGGCACGGTGGCTTGGACGGAGGCATTGGGGGTGGCCGACATCTTGGGGGAACAACATGGGCAGTTGGAGGTGGCGGCTGACATGTGCAGGGTGGCCATGGTCTACGTGGACACCCTGCACCACCCTAAATGGGCTGCAACCCATTTAAAATTTAAAAAATAATGTGTGGGATTATGCCTGCTCAAATTTTACAATTTTATAATGAAATTGCCACAGGTAGTGTAGTGGCAAATTCCACGACAAAACTTTTAAAAAAACTTTTTATTATTTTAGTCTGCGGCACCCCCACCATCCGCGGTTATATTTAGCCACGGTTCCACATAGGCAAAGTCGTGGCTAATTTACCACGTATTTGCTACAGTACTATTGTGGTTTTGTTTAAAATAAATGTTTTATCAACTCTCCTGCTTGTTGTGGGTACACTTTAGTTTATATTTTGCCACGACTGAGCAATGGCAAAGAAGTGGCTAATTTGTCTAGAAGGGTCATGGCTAAATTTAAAAGTTGCAAAAGCCCGTTTTTCTACTAGTTATGAGTTATCCATTATCATTAATATAGGACAAATCCAATAATAAACTAAGAGTGATAATCTATTGCAAGGTCTAACGCCTAATAAGTTTTAAGTAAATTACTCAACCATTAAATGTCCGTAGAAAATATTACTTATACTTTGAAAATTTGCTTTGAAAGCTCACATATCTCTATGTGAGTATTAAATAGCAGAACTTCCAATATTTGAAAAAACCATCATGTAACTAAAAATATGGGGTTTTAGTAGCACAACTGATATCCTTGTGACAGATTTGTTATTTGAAAATTAAATGGATGCTCCTTGTATATGGTTTTCTAGTCGTTCATCGGACCTTAAAGTTCAAAAGACCCTTTATAGGCTAATTTCTCTTTTGAGCGATGCATGCATGATTTTTAATATCCTATATTCAAACTAGCAGCTTTGTTGTAGATTATAGTAATTCTTCTAAAAACCTACTAATATCAAAGATGTTCAATGTTGCACCTGGCCACACGATATAATTTCTAGAATATTGTTTATGTCAACAAAATCACACTTTGTCTCGGGCCTTATTAGTTTTTCCCACTCTGGTACATATTACATGGAAGTGCCATAATATATAATAAGATAAAAAAACATGTCCTATCTGGTATAATATAGTTATCAGTGTACTTATCATATATTTTAACTTATAATAGATCGTACGCATAGATTACTATGGGCCCCTAAACAAAATTAAAGTGGATCACCTGGGATGCATTATTTCAGTGTCCCGCATAATCAAATCAATATATAAACAAGACACCAATTATTGAAAAGCTGCATTATTAAACCAGGTAATTAATTACCATTACAGATACAAATCCCTTACATTAGCCACTCCTTCCCAATCATTGTAGATTGACGACGTAAAATACTATAGACCAAAACAAGTAGCCAGTTTCACACCAAGTACCTCTAGCGGTCTTAACACACATAATTCAGAAAACAGGTTGCAACAATTAATCTGGCTAGTTGCTCCTCTCGTTAACAACAGCCTGCGGCCAACAAGATAGAATCCAGAAAACCCTTTGAAGAAAAGAATTTTCTGGGCTCCAAACTAGTGTAAAATCTTGTTGTTTGTCAACAGTGTTGGATGCTTGGCATGGTGTTGAGGGTCAGGTCCACCAGGGCTCAATCTTTTAGGCTCATATTCCTGACCAGCTCCTGCAGGTCTCACCTCTAGAACAGTTCGTCCACCTTCGGTGATTACGACCATCCCTATCATCATTCTATGTCGTCCCACTTGTAATGGACGAGATGCAGCTGCTTGCATGGCGAGAAGAAAAGCCAGAGCTTTGAACATTACAAGATTGGAATTTCCCATTGATCAGTTCTGAGTTATTATATGAAACCAGTAGTGGGGGGAGTGCGGAGTTTTGAGGCTCTTATCATCTCTCCTTTTATAGATGGATTTGGGTATTCATGTGCTACTAAACAAATTGGAATTAGTGGAAGCATGGATGTTAAGGCGACATTCTGCGTCGTTATATTTGTCCCTATCCGTGTATCTGAAAAAGTGCTAAGTGTCTGAGAGGAAGAACTCCACTTTTGGGTCAGCTCTATTTTTTCCCTCCGGTTTTTAATTTTCACCAAAGGTTTTTTTTCAAAAATAAAAAGCAGACGGACTAAAGATTAACTACATACAGATCATGATTATTTATGTGCAATGGTGTTTGTCACTTGTGTTAAGGCTAATGTCATGACTTTTGCACAAATTGGCTTGTATCCTCTTTGCATATTACATGTAGACGATTTCATTGGGTGTTTGTGCCCCTATTCAGATATTCAACTAATTGTATAGGTTGTGGAAAGTAGAAAACGGAGATGATGAGAAAAATACACTAGAAGACTTCATCGGATTTATAAAAGTCTGAAAAGGGTTGTAATTACATTATTTTGATTATCTTTTTTAAAACTTTAATGGCATAAAATCAGCAACTTGATATACAAATTGATCAACAATACTAAATGCAAAGCCAAATTCTAGCGGTGAATCATAAATCCTAAACATCGGCATACAAAAAGCATGCAGTACGTGGAAAACATCCCCGAGCTAGCTTTCCATTATATAGGTTAAATCCGTCATAATTAGGTAGTAATCTCAACAAAGTCGCATCTTTGAATTGTAATTTTCATCAATTTCTCAGTTTGAGGTCCATGATTCAAAGATTTAATTAATCAACAATATAAGAAGGAAGTGGACCTAATTAAACTGTATTGTATTCCAAAAATCAAAGAGCACCACAAATCCAAACTCCTGTTGTTCAAACCAAGCCCATAATGATATATATCATATAAGGATAATCACGTTACTTTTAGAATGATCAAGCAATCTCACTTTTTTTTCATTCATTTTTTTGTACAACATGTGAAGAATAGAAAACCATGTATCTTTCAAATGAAATCATTGACAACAAACTCATCTGAAATTCCTTCCTCATGAAAGTCCGACTCCTGCAAATTCCTCTCTTCCTCTTTTGTTGCCCCAAGTGGGCAACAGGCCTCCTCGATTTGATGTCGAAATGTCTAAACTCATAAACACAATCCCCATGGCAGTGGCATAAACAACGGGTGTGAGTATGGAACCGACAGTTAAAGAAGAATTAAAGAAATATGGATGATGTCCTTGAGAGGCTTACAGTCAATTCTGTTGCCAAATGCCGACATCTTCATCTTGGTAGGTTGATGAGAGTTGGGGGAGGGATAAAGAATTTTCGTTCTCAGGAATTTCTTTTTCTTTACATACCACTCTCATACCTCTAAAGCTCAGCCTAATTAATAAAAATTGATGAGCTTAGTCATATTTTCAAAAATAATTAATTAAGTTAAAGATAATTAGTACATCCTCACTAATATATTTAATCTTACTTCCGTAAAAATTAGATATCGGACCAACTTAATTTTTTAGAGAATATTATACTTCTTTTTGTTAGCCTCATCTATTAGAATATATATCCTAGGTCAAAAGGAATCTTGGGTAAATATCAGCTTATATACGTGGAAAGCCTCTTCTTAACGTGACTAGTTATTTTGGGTTAAGATTTCATACCCCACGTCATTTTTAACATCGTCAGTGGATAAAGAAGGAATTGCCATTATCGACACTTGACAATTAAAAGAATTAGGTAGCTGGAGGAGCAATGGAGGAAGGTATTCATAAAATATGATTGTTTGAGATTGAATAACATTTCAGATTTGTCATTTCAAAGATTTTATGTGGTTTCATTTTGGAGAGAATGAGATTGTCATTTGAGGGTTGAAACCAAAAACTTGGATGAATGGAGGAGGATGGTTTGGATTCTTCCAACTTTGAAATCGAAGTTTTTCAGGTTTCTGGTAAAGGGTGAAGAGGGTAGATAATTCTGGTTCGGCTCCAAATATCTGGATGAGATTTACATTTGCCAAATATTTATTAGGGAGGCGTGATCATGTCCATGCAAATATAGGGGAAACATGTCTACCAGGAATAACAACGAAAATCTTAGACATCCATTTTCTCTCCTTCGTTCTTCATTTGGAAAATTTATTACCAAAATCAGTAATAGTTAAATTAATTCTTGGAATAAGAATTATTATTTGCCCCTTGGCCTCGGCACCAAGAACTAAATTGATCATCACGTTTTATTTATACAAATAATAAAATTAATAACTAATATAAGTATATTATCTTGATAATCATTGTTTCTATTTTAAGAACTAAAATTAATAACACTATGATTATGAAATTAGAAGCCAGAGGCGATTCTAATTAAAGCTACTAAGGACAAAAGAAAACTAAAATATTTTTTTGTAAAATCCAATAAAAATTATTGTCGTATGTAGTGAAATATGATTTAATATATCAGTAGAGGTGTGCCACAACTAATTAATCATTTTTAAAAAAATAATTTAGGCCCATCAATATTTGCACTAAGGCGAGTTTATTACACAAAGTACCCAAGCCGATGTGAGATCATATTGATTGTCTTGTTGCAGTATAAGACAGAGGCTAATAAACTCATGGGTCGTGAAAAAAGAATTCCAACGACAAAATTTATTATCATGTAGGTAAAATCTAAAATGTGAAATCTCTTAAAAATTAATCCCACATCGAATGTTTATAGGGATAAGATCAAATATTAGTAGAGTTGTACTCATAAATCTGAGTTCATTTAACCACTTTTGATGAAATTTAACCTATCAATTTGTACTTCCTATTGATTACACTTTTCAAAGACAATTGTAGTTATATACGCCATTCAAATTTTCCACTCTTTTCCCTACCTTGAATTTAACTGATTCGTTGAATTAATCACATGGATGTGGGATTTCCTACCTTGAATTGATTACATGGCAACTTTTTGAGGGCAATCAAATTCAATGTGGGGAAATGTTAGAATATTTTTGATGGTATACAAAGGATTTCCCTTCTAGATATAAACTAGGTATGACCTGTATGATGCATGAGCTATTGATGATTCATTATTGTGAATTTATTAGCATAATAATATTTTTGTAGTAGACATTGAATTGTGAAACACATAATCCAATCACAATACGTATAAGTTATCAATACGTATTTTTTGTTCATGCACCCTCATATCATAAATTACTTTGTCAATTTGTGTTCACACTAATTATTCCCAAATTTTCCAGTAAATATTTTTAAAAAATAAATATTCGTAAAAGCTAAGATAATAAAGTGTTGTTTAGCATAGAGTCATTGTAAGATGATCAATTATTTTTATACAGAATCTGACGAAGGTAAGCGGGAGCAACTCAGTCTATCATATTAATTCTATATATTGATGATATACTAAAAAATAACCACAACAAATTTAATATACTAAAAAGTTGACGCACAAATTAAATAAACATAGACTAACAGATTTAATATTGGTCATTTAAAAATAATGGCAATCTATTGGCAACATTTATCAAAAGAATTATAAAACTATTTTTAATAAATGTACTTGTAATATTTAAGCAATATTTAATTACGATAAACAACAAAAAGTTAAAAGACAAACAAATGAAATAAAAATAATTAGTCACCTTTACGATCGATCATTACCCTTGACACCTATTTTGGTATTGCTAATTAATGTTGTGGAGTCATATGTCATCCTCCCAGTCTATAAAATTTAAAAAAACAAATTTAGAAAAAATACACACAAAATGTAAGGACAAATTGTATATGTGGTACAAAATTTTATCTGATCTCATCCGATGCTAGGCAATTTAGCCTGTAATGCCCTGGCCGTCCATCCAAGGGTTTTACTGTCAGTTCGAGTTGTTATCCAAATTGGGTTAGTAGGGTCTAACTCTTCTTGCCACGGTTCATATATGGTATGGTGTATGTTTGTCCAACCTTAGCCTCGTTCGGCACTCGATACACCTGTTTGGATAAAGCACTCCCGGCCTTTTCATGTTTGGTCTAGTCAAGTGGTATACAATTAGATGCTATGACTGTATCCCTTATATGTCTTTCGTGTTCTTGTCGTATGTTTGATAACCCTTTCAATTCATCCTAACCCCTCTTTTGAACCTATAGTGCAATTCCCAAGGTGGGTCTTATCGCTTTAAGGTAAAAACCCTAAGTTTTTGGGTTTTGGACTAACCCAACCCATATATCTTTAGCTAACCTAATCCATATCTTTTTATCTAATCTAACCATACCACTTTAGGTATGGCACCCATAATTATGACTTCACCAAACCAACACATACATCTTTATCCAACTCATACCTATGATATTATAAAGTCAACCACCATTCTTCTATAAAACTCATTCCATCCCTCACCTTTTTACTGTTTCTCCTTCCCTCCTCGCTTCCAACAACCTTCTTCTCCTCTCCTTGGCCTTCTTCTTCCTCCTTGGAGCTCCAATCACCCTCTTCCACGTGTTTAACCTCTAAGGTGGTAGGTTTTGAAGTTGGATACCGCAAAAGACCTCCCTTGGTCTTCCCTCATTAGTTTTTAGTTTATACTGCCTCTGTTGCTCGTTGTACGATGTTTATCACTTGAATTTTTATACTTTTTCATTTTTATTATATTTTCAGCATATATATGTTTCTGTTAGAAGAATTTTGAGTACTCATGTATCTTATTTATTCATTTAAATAAATAGATATATTTTTTATAATACACATAGGTCACTAATTTGTACTTGCTTCGGTATAAAAATCACATCTTGGTACTCTAATGTTAAATTTACACTATTATTATTATTTTGTACTTATAACATATATATCTACAACTTTTTGTTGGGTGTTGTACCTGCCATGACCTATAATGTGCATGTATGAGGGTAAAATATTAAGAAAGGTGGCAACTTTCACCATCACAATGACATAAGTTCCTATTTCTCCAATTTTTACTCTTTGACCTTGTAGGATCTATTGATAAACATGATAGTTTGTTCATGGTTATGTTAGGATGCAAGGGTAAAGTTTTAATCCTTATATAACCATTAAATAATCATGAACATCACCCCTAAGTACACCGTATGTTTCCTGTTCTGTTTGTGATTGTGAGCATCATCTGTGATTGTGTTATATGTTAAGCCACCAAGTTTAATCTAATAAAATATGGTAAAAGTTTATGATGCTACAAGAAGTGTCTACATGAAATATAGAAAATTTGTGAATGGGCAAAAATCATTTAAGTATATTTTGGAGGTGTTTACCCAGACAGTGTAAAGATGCAGGGTGAAAACCCTAGTTTTTTCACTCCGGTTATAAATTACCTTTAAAATATGTTAATGGTATTTGAGTTGAGTGAAACTTGGTCCAAATCTTACACTGTGCTTCAGTAGCACTATGACAAAATTTTGAACCATTTGACTTAGTTCCAAATTTTATTTGTGAATTTCCAAATTGTTAGGGTCCACATAACTTCAAAAACAGGCCATCTAGTGGCCCAACTTGTAAAGTCTACTTAGGCCCATTTAAAAACTAAATTGGGCCAAAATAATACTGGAATCAAGCTCAATGTGTAAGCTAACTAGGCCCCCTGACCCAAGCCCATTTGGAATCCTCCAACTCATGAACAAACAAAATTTGTACACGGCTCAGGAACAGTGTTCCAGCACCTTAGGCCCGAGATTGATGGGTCTTGTTCCCCTTGATTGGCCCATGGGCCAGCCATGGTGGAATTTAATTATAAACCTTAGAGTATAAGGGACAACACATCCAAATTTCAGCCCATTTGGACATTATTAGGCCCATCCAAAATATCGTCTGGTAAGCCCATACAATTAAAACCCTAGAATTGATTAAAACCACACTAAGTGAACATAAAACTAAAATCTTAATTAATCTACCTAATAAGGTTTAACACATTACTTAGGTCCTAATTAAGATGATTATCT
Source organism: Piper betle (assembly GCA_033002965.1). Classification (NCBI taxonomy): domain Eukaryota; kingdom Viridiplantae; phylum Streptophyta; class Magnoliopsida; order Piperales; family Piperaceae; genus Piper; species Piper betle. The sequence goes on from JAURVB010004466.1 coordinate 24,176, forward strand.
CATGTTTAAGTATTGAGCTTGTGCAGAGGCGTTGCCTCGTTTTACGTGCTAAAGTGACCCAATTCTTATTCGGTTCCATCTCCGTGCTAGGTATCACAAGTGAGCTCACCGAGTAGTATGCAGAACTCTAGTCATCCATATCCGTAGGACTCTACCTATGCTCCATGTCTGCTTAACTCCCAATGTATCGAGTTTAATCACATTTTAGACGTGGGATGACAGTTGGTGGCATTTTATCGGATCTCTTCAATGTCAAGTCATTTAGTTGTGTTTTCTACATCTGTTTCATAAAACTTTAAGGTTGAGACCCCTCGATAGTTTTTAAAAAATAAGATCCAGAAACTAAGTATTAAATCCTCTCCCAATCCTATATGTATAACTATGAGGGTTTATAGCTTTTATGATTAAAAGTGTGTATGGGATGTATGGACCACACTAGTACTCCTTCAAATCCTGAGATAGTATGGAGTATGAGGGTATTACATAACGTAGCACATTTTTAGAATTTGTGGTACTAACTTAACCGTTCATTTTGCCACTCGAGTATCGTGGCAAGTATAATATGGAAGATGCCAGGGCATACGTATTGTATGTATTATAAGAATATTAGTCGTGCATACGCACTTGCACTTGTTTAAGTATGTTTGCTTACTACCCAGTGTGAGACAATTTTAAAGTTTCCTAAGTTCTTGTGGGTAATGGAATACCCATTTACCAGCTTATTATTTTACCAGTAATTATTTGAACCGATAATCAAATTTATTTTATTATTGACGTGGCTTTCTATTATATGAAGGTGAAGTTCCTTCACGTTGGCCAGCCTAGGTGTATGGATCAGGTGGCTCAGTGACGGTGGTGGCGGGGGCCCTATGTTATGTTATTCATTTTGGACTATGTATTTTATGGATGACTATATGACAAGCATATACCCTAACTATGTGAACCTTGTATGATTTGGATGTATGCCATGATGGTTGTGTTAAACATGTTTTATCATTATATTATTATATTATTACTCTAGAGCTACAATACTTTAGGCAAGGCTAACCATCTTCTAAACCTTATATAAGCCCCAAAGTCATGGAACAAAACGAGGAGCTAAGTGATGTATACAAAACGTATTTGGTTGCAGCTGTATGCGATAAAGTCTATACGCAATAGCTCAACGAATAGCTTCCAAATTATCATATCATGATTCGATCTATCCCTTTGGGCCAAATTGGGGTGTTACAATTCGGTATCAGAGTCAACTTCTTGGACCATTAAGGCTGCACACTTTCGGAATGCTTTTGTTGTACGCGCATGTTGTATGTTGTATGATATATTGTATGCCTGTATATTGTATGATATGTTGTATGTCTGAGTCAATCCACAGCCTAGCTAGCAAATATGTCTTTGTGTGTGTTTTCACTAACCTCCTTTTTGGTGTTTCTAGCGACTAAAGTTGTGTAGTAAGTTTGAGAGCCGTAGTTTGCAAGCCGCCTCTGTTAGTTGAGTCTGTGGTTAGTGTTAGTGCTCAAATGGTCTAAGCAAATGGCACAAAGATGCCGAGGTTGACCATTGCTTCACCACAGGCCTTCCCTTGACATGCGATCCCTCCCGCCCGTGCAAGAGCCGGTGAAAAATCCCCAAACATAGCTAATTTGGGTCTTGCGAGAGGAGTAGCGAGCCCTGAGGGCAAAGTAGATGAGAGCCATTGAGGACCAGCAGGTTGTTGGATACATTTCGAGAGATTGCCATGGTCATGGCCAGACTAGAGAAGAGGCCAACAAGGCTAGAGACACCTGCTGAGGCCTCTGAGTAGGAGCGAGTACCACCACCTCCAGTTCAATATCCCCATATATCTATCAGTGCAGTTTGGCTATAGGGCTGTATGAGATCCCAGCCACTCGAATGCCGGTGGGAGTTACACTCCCTAGACAGATTGGCAGTGAGGCGGAGATGGCTAGACCTCGTCATTTTATTGTTGGAGAGGGCTTAGGCAGTCAGGGCCTTGAGTAGCCCCACCACACTAGGGAGCATTGGGATGTTGAGTGCTTCATGAAGAATGAGGGTTATCTTCTCAACAAGAGCACGAATCCCAAGGTCGCATTGAGTGGATTGACGTGGCTAGATCAATGCCAATACACCTAGGGTGCCCTCAAAGATATGAGTGCAAGTAGCCACTATGGCTATGTAGAGCATGGGTAGACTCTGGTAAGACTCTGCCCACACAACCTTTCTAGAGGGCAGGGCCCTCAAGTAGATTACATGGGATGAGTTTATGGAGGTTTTCTACTCTCAATACTTCTCCGCCACTAAAAGGGCAAAGAAGAAGATGAAGTTCCTGTCTTTGAGACATCAGGAGGGTATGTCTGTAACAGAGTACGAGTCCAGGTTTTTTATGTTAGAAAGGTTTACCCCTAGCAGCTTTTCATTAGAGAGGGAGAGGGTTGCCCTGTTTGTATCGGGATTGCGCATTAGTTTGCAAGTGGTTGTGGCAACATTCTCCTATGCAATTCTTGCAAAGGCCATCATGAGGACACTACAGTAGGAGCATACCCATGACTCACACCATCAGGCCAATGGCATCGCACCCTCCGGTAGCAAGGTACAGAGGAACAAGTCATAGGATCAGTGAAGCCCACAACCGCAAAGACAAAGGAGGATGTTAGATATCCTATCAGTGAGCTCAGAGAATGGTAGGCAATGTGAGGTCTTCCTTGCCACCATTGTGGCTACACCAGTTTAGTCAACACCAGAGTTGGCACAAATTCCAGTGGTCAATGAGTTTACAGATGTCTTCCCAGATGAGGTGCCCAGACTACCATCTTCCAAAGAGGTGGAGTTTGTTATTGAATTGGTCCCTAGTACTACACCTATCTCTAGGGCACCGTATCAGATAGCACCGTTTGAGCTCAGGGAGCTCAAACTTAGTTATAGGAGCTATTGGAGTAGGGCTTTATCAGACCGAGTGTCTCTCCTTGGGGCACTCTGGTCCTCTTCATCAGGAAGAAGATGGCAACATGTGGTTGTGCATCGACTACAGAATGCTCAACTAGGTTATGATGAAGAACCGTGCTCAACTAGGTTATGATGAAGAACCGTTACCCCTCCTGCGGATAGATGATTTGTTTGATCAGCTTCGATGAGCTGTTATGTATTCAAAGATCGATCTTCCATCAGGCTACCATCAATTGAGGATATGAGGGGAGGATGTACAGAAGACAACTTTTGGGACTCGGTACGGGCATTACGAGTTCTTAGTCATGCCTTTCACGCTAACAAGAGCATCAGCTAGCGTTCATGGATCTCATGAACCAAGTGTTCTAGCCATACTTGGACTAGTTCATGATTGTATTTGTAAATGGCATCCTGATTTACTCGAGGTCCCGAGAGAAGCACGAGACACACTTGAGGGTTGCTTTGTGAACTCTATGAGAGTACCGCCTGTATGCAAAGCTCTCCAAGTGTGATTTTTGGCTGTCCGAGGTTGTCTTTTTGTTACATGTAGTATTAGTGGCTAGAATTGCAATGGATCCAGCCAAGGTCAAGGCAGTATTGAGATGGGAGCGACCTACTACTACTACAGAGATATGAAATTTTCTAGGCTTGGCCAGTTATTATTGGAGGTTCTTAAAGGGTTTCTCTTCCCTGGTAGATGGGAGCAACCTACTACCGCCACAAAGACACGGAGTTTTCTGGGCTTGGCCAGTTATTATCGGAGGTTCATGCATGGTTTCTCTTCTCTACTAGCCCCTCTCAAACAGTTGACCAGGAGGAGGAACGCTTCGTATGGGCCGACGCATGTGCGCTGAGTTTCCAAACTCTGAAGGAGAAACTCACTACCAGACTAGCATTGAGTTTATCAGACAGTCATGAAGATTTTGTAGTATATAGTGATGCCTCCGGTGTAGGGCTATTGTGTGTTGATGCATAGAGGTAGAGTGATAGCCTATGCTAATCAAAAGTTAAAAGCGAATGAGCAGAACTACCCCACACATGACTTAGAGCTTGTAGCGGCCGTATTTGCAATGTGCATATAAAGACACTATCTGTTTGGAGTGTCCTTTCAGCTTTTCACCGATCATAAGAGCTTGAAGTACATCTTCACGTAGAAGGATCTAAATAGTCGATAGCACAAGTGGTTGGAGTTCCTAGTGGATTTTGGCATTGACATTGCCTACCATCCAAGTAAGGCAAATGTGGTTGCAAATGCTCTGAGCAGGAGACCAGTAGTATGTGGAGCCCGAATGGTAGCTATGGTTATAGAATATGAGGACTAGGGAGAGGATGTAGCCGACTGACACCTTCTGGCAGTGTTAGCAAGGCTGATGATTAGTCGAACTATGACTAACCATATCAGATAGCCACAAGTAGTTGATCAATTTCCAGAGTAGTGGTTCCTTCAAGGGACTCAATCGAGGTTAGTTAGAGAGGCAAACAGTTCATGCCAAATGAGAGGATGGTTATATGTGTCAAATGTTGTAGAGTTTCCCAGATTGCATAAGGACCCTCTTCACAAGGCCCATCACTCAAGGTTCACAGTGCATCCGGGCTCCGTGAAGATATATCACGACTTGTGCCGATCTTATTGGTGGCCAGGGCTCAAAAGGACATCTTCGGCACTGTATCATGATGTCTTGTCTATCAGCAGGTAAAGATCGAGCACTAGAAACCAGGCGCCATTACCAGTCAAAGTGGATGTGGGATTCATCACTTGAGACTTTGTCACACATCTACCCTCTTCCAAGAGATAGATGGATACTAGTATGGGTTGTCATTGACAGGTGGACAAAATTGGCGCACATTATACCGATTTGTATCACATAGGACCCCAAGACTAAATTGTCTTGGATAGATTATACCAGGACTATATTGTCTTACTCCACGAAGTTCCTAGGGAGATTGTATCAAATGGGGACCCCAGATTCACCCTTCCTTCTAGAGATCTTCCCAGCAAGAACTTGGAAAAGAGACCAAGTTTAGAACAACCTATCATCCTCAGACCGACAGCCAATCCGAGAGGACGATTTAGATCTTGGAGGACTTGCTCCAATCGTGTGTGATGGACTTCGATTGACCATGGGAGGAGCATCTTCCCTTGGTGGAGTTTGCCTATAACAACAACTACCTGGCCAGCATAAGGACAACAACCGTTGAGGCATTGTATGGTTGGCCGTGCAGATCACTATTGTGTTGGCTAGAGGGTGGTGAGCTGTTGATAATAGGCCTAGAGTTGCTTAAGGACTCCTAGAGGACAATTGAGTTGATCAAGTAGAGCTATTAGTAGCTCAAGATAGTGTTCGAATGATTTTAGTGACATGCAAGTATACACGGTCGAAACAAGTAATATAATGATAAATTAGAGTATCGTTCCCACAGAGAGATGAATTTCCTTAAATTAATTAAAGAAAATAAAATTAAGAACAAAACAGAAATAATTGACTTAACTAAATCTAAATAATAACTTTAAATAAAAGAAGAAGTTAAAATGATAAAATTTGTTCTAGAGTTGAATTTCCCTTAACATGAATTTAATCTTCATTAAATCTTCCTCTTATCTTTTATTCCCTCAGATTGTCGATCTAGGATAATTATATGACATGGTGGCTCCCGCTCCTTCATGCTTCTATTATTTTGCCTCAATTTCTACCTCCCGGTGATAATTGATTAATCAACAAAATAATGCATTAAGATTTGCCTTACAATCGCATACGGTGTTGTGTATCTTCCGACCACAACGACAAACAAGTCAAAAGACTCGTCGTATGATGAATTATCAATGACTAATCTAATTAATTTCTCCCGAAATCTAATTAAACCTCATGATCTAAGAAATAGGTGATCAATCTACTCTTAGCATTAAGAACATGATAATTTAAACAATCCGATTGAATAAAAGAGTAAGAGGTTGAAATGAATTCAATTAAATCATGTTAAGTTCCATTCTTCTCTAGAACGAAATAAAAGACTACTCCATAATAAAAATAGAAAACATTATAAAGAAGAAACTAATTTTTATTATGAAAGAAAAAGAATTACAAAAACTAAAACTACTTCTTCTACTACACTCTGAAGCCAAGAGATGAGATATGATAACAACAAATGACCACCCCTTTATATAGAAGTGGAGATACAAGAATTCGAAGAGGGTGTTCACAAATCGACGTAGTCTAATTAATTATAATGTCCCTTCAAGTTTCCAACTGTTCGACTCCATTGAACACCATGAATTGTAGCCATTGGGTGGGGCCAAGTGTCATGACCAATCAAATCCAAAGCTTAATTTATTCATCTTTTCTGCATTGAAACACCAAAATTAAGCATATCTAATAAAATATTAATTAACTAGAATATAATGAAAAATATCACTAAATTAATAATGTTTATACCTGAGAAGTACAAAATCATATTAAAAACATGGGGAAATATTATATATTTTAAACACTTAACAGATAGACAAAGGTCTTATGCAGATCAGAAGCGTCCAAATGCCAGTTTCGCCCCTAAGGATCACATTTTCGTGAAAGTCTCACCAACTAAAGGATGTGTACATTTTGGGAGGTGGGGCAAACTGAGTCTAAGGTATATTGGCCTATTCAAGGTATTGAGATGCGTTGGAAAGGTTGCATATGAGTTTGCACTCCCACCTAGTCTATCACCAGTGCACCCAATTTTCCACGTATTTATGTTAAAGAAGTACATGCCCGACAGATCACACCAACTTTAGTATGAGGAGCTCAACGTTCGACCCAACCTGCCCTATGAGGACGAGGCTACATGTATTCTCGACCAGTCTATGAAGACTCTTCATAGGAAAGAAGTGCCTTTGGTGAAGGTACTTTTGTGGCATCACGGTGTTGAGGAGGTCACTTCAGAGCATGAAGAAAAGATGCGACAACGTTTCCCAGACTCTTCCATGCGAAGAAGGATGACTCGGAGTATTAGCACCCTTCTGCCTTTTGGTTGAGTGCTATTATATGTTGTATGTTGTGTGTTGTGTCATGTTTCTAAGTGTGTAACCCCTTAGGAAATTCTAAGAAAAAATTTTTCTAAGCAGGGAGGTTGTAAAACCTGAGCTGTCTGCCCGAGGGTTTTACTGTCAGTTTGGTTGTTACTTGAATTAGGTTTGTAGGGTCTGGCTTTTCTTGTCGTGGTTTGTGTATGGTATGGTGTATGTTTGTCAAGACTTATCCTCCTTTAGCGCTTAGTCCCCCTGTTTGGATGCTACATGCCTGGCTTTTTCATGTTTGGTTTAGTCGACTCATATATAGTTAGATGCTAGGACCGTGTCCCTCGCGTGTCTTTTGTGTACTTACTGTGTATTTGATAACCATTCAAACCATCATAACCCCTCTTTGGGACATGTAGTACAATTCCCCAAGTGGGTCCTATCGCTTTAGGGTAAAAATCCTAAGTTTTGGGGTTTTAGACCCAACTCATACCTCATTAGCCAACCCAACCCATACCTTTTTATCTTATTCAACCATACCTCTTTAGATATGACACCCATACCTATGACATCACCAAGCCAACCCATACCTCTTTAGGTATGACACCCATATCTATGACATCACCAAGCCAACCACCTTTTTCTATAAAACCGATCCATTCCCTCACCTTCTCACCATTTCTCGTTCCCTCCTCGCTTCCAACAACTTTCTTCTCCTCTCCTTGGCCTTCTTCTACCTCGTTGGAGCTCCAATTACCCTCATCCACGTTTCTAGCCTCCTATGGTGGTAGGTTTTAAGGTAGGATGCTCAAATGACCTTTCTTTAGTCTACCCTTGTTAGTTTCACGTTTGTGCTGCCTCTGTTACTTATTATTTAATATTTATATCATGCATTTTGTATTTTTATTATTTTTATGACAATTTTATCATGTATGTATTCCTATTAGGAAAATTTTGTGTGCTCATGTACTGTATTTAGCTCTGTAAATAAATAGATATTCTTTTTATAATGAACGTAGGTCACTAATCTATACTATTTTGATATAAAAATCATATGTTGGCACTTTGATGTTAAATATGCAAGATTCTTATTTTTTACACTCATAAGTTCTATACCTACAACTTTTGCGTTGGGTGTTTTACCTTTCCTGACATATAATGAGCATGTATGAGGGTAAAAAATAAGGAAAGGTGGCAACTTTCATCGTTACAATTACATAAGCGCTCATTTCTCCAATTTTTAATCTATGACCTGTTGATGCACAACATGTCATTTTATTCATGGTAATGTTAAGAGTTCATGGTAAAGTTTTAAACCTAATCTAACTACTAAATAAACATTAACATCACCCATAAGGACGCCTTATGTTTCCTGTGTTGTCTGTGACTTTGTGCATGATCTGTGATTGTGATATAAATTAAGCCACCAATTTTAAGCTAATAAAATCTTGTGAAAATATATAATGTTGTATACTCAAAATATTTAAATTTTGGAATGGGTAAAAATTATCTAGGTATGTTTTGGAGGTATTTACCTTGACAGTGTAAAGATGGATGGTAAAAAGATTAATTTTTTTCACTTCGATCATAAATTACTTTAAGATAGGTTAATGGTGTTAGATTTGAAAGAAACCTGGTCAACACCTTACCCTATGTCATAGTAGCATTGTGAACAATTTTGGGGCCATTTGGGTAGTTTCCCAATTAAATTTGTGAATTTTCAATTTGTTAGGGTCAAAATAGAACAACATTGTAAAATCCACTTAGGCCCATTTAAAAAGTAAATTCATCCAAACTCTTACTGGGATTAATCTCCATGTTTTAACTAACTAGGCCCACTAAGACAAGCTTATTCGGAGTCCTCTAGCACATGAACGAATAGTTACAAAATTAGTGCAAGGCCGAGGAACACTATTCCAACACCTTGTTCCCCTTTATTGGTACATGGGCTAGCCACAGTAGAATTTACTTATAAACCTATAAGGGACAACACATCTAAATTTTAGCCCATTTGGACATTAATAGGCCCATCCAAAAAATCGTCTAGTAAGCCCATTCGATTAAAACCTTAGAATTGATTAAAACCCACTAAGTAAACATGAAAACTAAAACCTTAATTAAGCTACCTAATAAAGTTTAAGAGTTCACTTAGGTCCTAATTAAGATAATTATGTGATGTTTAAGTGTTGAGTTTGTGTGGAGGCTTTGCCTCAGTTTGCATGCCAATGTGACCCAATTATTATTCAGTTCCATCTCCATGCTAAGTATTGTGGGGGAGCTCACCGACTAGAATACAGGGCTCTACTCATCTAGGACCGTAGGACTCCCTCTTTGCTTCATCTCTGCTTGACTCCCTACATGTCGAGTTTAACCCCGTTTTAGACATAGGATGGCATCGGCAGCATTTTATCGAATAAACTTCAATGGCATGCCATTTAGCTGTGTTTTTTACATGTGTTTAATAAAGCTTCAAGGTTGAGACCCCTTGATGGTTTTTGAAAGATAAGATCGAGAATCTAAGTATTAAATCCTCTCCCAAACCTATATGTATAAATATGAGGGTTTATGGCTTTTACGAGTAAGAGTGTGTACAAGATGTATTGACCGCACTAGTAGTCCTTCAAACCTTGAGGTAGTATGAAGTATGAAGGTACTATATTTTGCAACACATTTTTAGAATTTATGGCACTAACTTAACTATTCATTTTGTCGCTTGAGTACCGTGGTAGGTGTAATATGGAGAATGTGTGGGTGTAAGTGTTGTATGTATGAATATGAATATTAGTAATGCATGCATGCCGATACTCGTCTCAAGTATATTTGCTTACCGCCCACTGTGAATCAATTCTGAAGTTTTTCAAGTTTCCGTGGGTACTGGAATACCCATTTCTAGCTTGTTGTTTTACCTGTAGTTATTTGGACCAGTAATCAAATTTATTTGATTACAAACATGGTTTTTTATTATATATAGGTGAGGTTCCCTAGCATTGGCTGACCTACGTGCATGGATTAGGCGACTCAGTGGCGGTGGTGGCAGGGGCCTTGTGTTATGTTCATTGTTTTGGACTGTCTTTTGTAGATGAATATATGATAAGCCTGTGCCCTAACTATGTGGACCTTGTATGATTTGAATGTATGTCATAATAATTGTGCTAAGCATTTTTTATCATTATATTATTATATTATTACTATGGAGCTACAATATTTTTGGGCAAAGCTAATCATTGTCTGCATGGTATATAAGCCTAGAGTCATGGAACATGACGAGGAGCTAAGTCAGGTGCATGAAACATATTTGGCTGTAGCTATTTGTGTCTTAGAGTAACGTGGGTGGAGAAGTTTACGGTTCACATTAGTTGAAGACCCATGTGAAGTCCGGGTATTAGGGTTTGGTGCCCTAATACTTGATGATGCTATGTAATTTCTCTGATGCTTTAATTATTGCTCCCGTAGGGTATGTAGAATAGGTAACTATGACCCTTGTTTAAATACTCTCATCATCTTCATGTAACTAATAAGAAGACCTAAGTCCATCACTTGAACAAAGTAGTAAGAATATGATGTACGCAACAGCATGCAACTTCAAAACTATAGCGGGAGTGTGCTTCTTTTACAGTTGGGAGTGATCATCGAATTTTTAAAGTCACCGCTCATAGTCATACGGGAGGTTCAACCTCTGTTACAGCTAAGGGTGTCATATAGGATGTCTTTTAAGTCTAAGATCCGCCTTTGTAATACAAACTGTATATGCATTCTATGAAAACCAAGTCTTGTGTCTGTCTTAAGCCTCTAGGGAGGGTTGAGATCTACTTCTATAAAGTCTGTATGCAATAGCCCAACGAGTAGCTTCCAAATTATAATATCACGATTCAATCTGTCCCTTCGGGCCGAATTAGGGTATTACAAGAAATGTGATAAAGATAAAATTAAAAGTTACTTATAGATTTTTACAAAATCTTATTAAAAATATTAATTTTGGAATTTTTAATTAATTAAATTGTAAGTGTGATAAAGATGAAAAAACAGGCAGATAAACAAAAATTTTGAAATATAATTGATTAATATTAATTAGTAAAGAATTAATGTGAGTATTCAATTATAATTAAAATATATATAAAATAAATCCTTTCTATAGTAGGGTTATAGTTTAAGTTGATTTGGACTTTTTACTTAAATATCATAAAAACTGTAGTGAATCAATAAAAGTCGTATAAAAATTTCAAAATGTATGTGAATTTCAAAATAAAAATATTTGATTGGGAAGTTGCCTATGACTATAATTAATTGGAATAAGACTACTTGTAATTAATATTTAAAAATATCATTCTATAAATAATTAAATTACAATATAGTATTTAATAGGTTTAAAACTGAACCTCAATCTAACTAATATATAAACCATTTCCAAAGCATAAAACAAAAATAAGAAATTGAAGTTGGTTTCAATTTTTAAAATATAAATAAAATTCAAACAAAGTAAATAATTTTTGCAAATGAAAATTTTAGTGAGATGTGTGAATATTTATAATAAGAATATGCTAATTTTAAAAATACAATAAAATAAAAATGTAGCTCGCCATTCAATGTGAAAAATATTTTAATAAAAAAATAAGTAGTTAGAAAAATTGAAAATAATAATAATTATTTAATAATATAATCAACATATAAAAAAATTATACAGTACAGCTTGTTGAAAATAATGTGTCAATCATGATGTATTGGGTAATATCTGTGGTAAATTTGGATAAATTGGGTATTATCACTGGTAATTACATGTAATCAATCTCTATGAACGTAATATTACCTACATGCATGTAAATATACCTAATCTGATATTGGGTTTTGTGTAACTTGAAGCTTATCAAACAAACCTCAATTTTTGAGACAACTGACGAATACCCACCAGAATGCGAGGAGAGATTGGCTGATCTTTTTGTGAGGATGACACGGAAGTCGCGAAATCCCCTTGGAAGAGGCAGACTAGCACCGCAGCTTTCTTGCGTCTGATGCTGGGAAGAAGAGTCTGGGTAGAGCCTTCTCCTAGATCCTTCTCTTTGTGATAATCTCCATCAATGTTGTCACGGGGGGCAATGGGAGATTTACATAGTGGGAGCTGCTTGGAAAGGGTTTTTAAACGTAGATTGCTACTCAGTTATTGAATCCATGTGTAACACCCCATTTTGGCTCACTCGCAAACCAACCTAAAAATGCTACCGGCGACTGAACCGTTTGCTAAGCTACTTGATTCGGTTAAACCAACCCAAATCTAAACTCGGCGTCTCGAGATAATGGTGGAAGCATACAATGCATTGATGGGATGCTTAGGTTCTAATGTCGTTCTAAATGGATGCTATAATACATAATCAGGTGCAAAACAAACCAAACAAGTAAAAATTCAAAGAAAATAATTATGTTTGAAACAAAATTGATCGTCTCCCCTAAAAATTCAATAGGGACCACCCTATCAACAACAAGCATTATATATATATAATCATTAAAACGGAAAATGCAACAAAAAACATGACGTTTTCTCATAACTTTTCCATCATCAACATTTGGGTTTCATCCACATGGGCATATCATGTTCCATTCAAATAATAACAACACTGCACACAAGTCATTTCATGTAATAAGACAATCGAAAGATACATCTACCATCATTCTCATCAATTCATCATTCACCAATACCAACTCCATTCGGCGGATCATCTTACATCGTTGCTCCTCCATAGTCCCGACAACGTTTAGTCCTCAAGATTCTCACATACATAAATATTAGAAAACGTTAATAACGAGCATTACCAGTTCAGAAATAACTAATAGCAAACTGGCACAGGAGAGATGACAGTCCTGTTAAAGTAAAATATTCTTATACTTCTCATAGAATCTCTCATAAGGGCACTAATTAATAGTCGTCGGCCTCGACTCGACAGGATCCCATTATATCTCATCTCATTCATTGGCACCTTTAAAGCTATCCCTTGAGCAGTAAAAATTAATTTATGTTCTTTCAGCCCTCTAAATCCTCTGTATCACTCCTGGCCCTGAGTAAAGAGGTTGAGTATTCTCAGGCATGAGCCTTCAGTACCATTTGAAACCACAAGTCTAAAAATGTGCTATATTGCAGTACCCGTAATGCTCCACACTTTTCCGGGTTTCAGGAACTCAAAGGTGGAATTGTCAAGATCCCTCAAGAATGGAACAGATCGCTCACCAATCCAGAGCCCACTTTAACTAGCACGCGCCTGCTTGCTAGAGTGGTTGTCAGCTTTTACTTGTCTCACATCACACTGAAAACTCAAGAAAACTACATGTACAAAAGCCTAGGTAGAAATTATAATATAGTAGGCCTGAAGGCATCGTGATCTGGATCTGAATTTTCCAAAAAAACTCATAGAATCTCATCATCGAGGGTTATTAATCCAAAAATTTGTGTGACTGAAAGGCCCATGTGTAGTGAGGTACAACAAATCCACCACTAGACACGTCTGTTTACCTGTTAAAACAAATCACGATAGAGTATAGAAGTCAAACCAGAAGCGAGTCCTAAACGGACTTGGTAGAAGTTCCAATCGTGTCCACGCGCCTAGGCGACGAGCTCCTACTCCGTACCTACACATCAAAACTAAAAACTGATGCCCGTTATGATGCATTTATACATCTATAGCACACACATCAAAGCACTCATCACATCAAGTCACACACATCAATCCATATCCTATTTGCTAGGCTACATTGCATTTGATTAACAATATACATGCTTAATTTACTTAATTAGTTTCGTAGCATTTATTATAACTCAATTCAAATCATGCAATTCATCTTTATTCACAATAAAAATATTTATTATCCCAATCAATCAAATCCTAACATATTATGCTAATAATTATCACCTTTAAGTATTTAAGTCAGAGTTAATTATATCTCGCGTCGTCGGCATTCAACAACAGCTAGGGTTTGTCGTGTAGTTCGAGACTCGAATTGGGTACTCGGCAATGTCTGAAGTTCAATCGGGTTCGAGTAGATGAATTTGGCAAAAGATTCTACAAATTAATGTGAATCCGGTTTCTCAGCAATTTTCAGGGATTTTTCGGTAACTTTCTAGCGGTTTTCCGATGAAGCAATCGGGGCTATAGGTCTGCAACGGCTTGGTGAGCTCGACCGATAGTGGTCTCAAATGATTGATGCGTTCCACCCGAGTGTACATCCAGAGGTTTCACTTTCTGGCACACCAAACATTTGGCCATTGTGTCGTATACCTCTCTCTTCATTCCTGACCACTAATATGTTCATCAGACATCGTAATACATCTTCACTCCACCTGGATGCACTGACCATCTCAATATGTGAGCTTTGTGAAGAATCATACTTTGAAGTCTAAGGCACTCTGGAACATTTGGCACAAAGAATTGACCACTCAGTCTGACTAACCAATCTACATCTCTAGCCAATTCCTGGTGTGTTCCCTATTCCAAACACTGACTCAACTGTTGATCTTGTTTCCTGTGCAACCTTGATCTGTTCAAGCACACTTGGCTAAATGGTTAGTTGTGCCATCATTCAAAACAACTGCCTCTGGCCTATAGCATACTGAGTCACTAACACTATTGTCAATCCTGCTCATGGGATAATATGGCTAAAAAAGTTCACTTCTAATAGCCAAAAACTGCACTTTGACAACTTCTCAGAAAAATCTATGCTCTCTCAGTGCCTACAACACAATCCTTAGATGTTGTTCATGCTCTTCCCTAGAATGAAGAGTATACTAGTATATCGTCTGCTAAGACAATCACAAACTGGTCCAAATATGGACTGAACACTTTGTTCATCAAGTCCATAAATGCTACTAGAATATTGGTTAATCCAAAAGGCATGACCAAAAACTCGTAGTGGTCATATCTGGTCCTAGAATGCAGTCTTCGGGATGTCTTCTGCCCTAATCTTCAATTGGTAGTATCATGACCTCAAATCAATCTTCGAGAAGACGACTGTTGAGCTCAACTGATCGAATAGATCATCAATGCAATGAAGAGGCTATTTGTTCTTAATAGTTGCATGGTTTAGAATCTTATAATCGATGCATAAACACATGCTTCCATCCTTCTTCCTCACGAATAGCACAAGTTCACCCCATGGAGAGACACTTGGTCTGATGAATCCTTGATTCAATAGTGTATATAACTATTCCTTGAGTTCCTTGAGCTCCTTGAGCTCAATAGGTGTCCTTCTGTACGAAGCTCTCAAAATCAGTGTTGTGCCTAGCATCAACTCAATGGATAGGTCTACTTCTTTGTCTAGTGGCAATCCAATAATCTCCATTGGGAATACGTCCATAAATTCTTTGACCACTAGAATCTTCTCAATGCTCAGCCTGTCCCCTGAACCACTCTATTTAGCCAAAACTAATGCTGCCATTATCATCTCACTACCTCGATCTAGTTGTCTCACTGCATTCTGATAGGATATACATCCTTGTTCCCTATCTCTGCCCTGACCCGGGAAGAAAAAATGACATCTTCCGTAGTGGAAAGTCACTATCTTTCTTTGGCAATCTATCATGACTCCTTGCTTGGACATCCAGTTCGTTCCAAATATCACATCAAATTCTTGTAGCTTGAACAATATAAATTAACTACAAGTTGTCACTCTTGAATCTCAATAGGGTCATTACGCACACACTCGCCCGTAGCTATCACACTTCCGGTGGGAGTAGACACTAATAATTAATGTCCTAACTCTTCTATCTTACATCCAATTTTATACTCGTGTGCTTGTATGAAATAAATGAGTGCATGCAGCCAGAATCAAATAAGACTCGTGCAAGTACTAAAGCCTACTATGGCTGTCATGTTCTCAAGTGTCTCTGCCACTGTGGCTACATACATCCTCATTGTCTACTATTGTGGTGGGGTAGGAGATGCTACTGGTGGTAATGCCTAATTTTGTTCCCTCTGACTTTGAGCTGGTGGTGCCTCTTGTCTACCCCTCTGCTGTGTAGCTTGCCTTGCAGCCATATACCCTCTCTAATTTTGTCTCCTCTGCTACTGTCTCAGTGGTTGTTGGTCTCTGCCTCTCTGGCATTGACCATGTCCATGTTGGCCTCTCTACTTTGCTGATGCTAGGGAGCTAGGAGTGTAAGTCTCGGTTGAGGCACTAGAAGTGTCAACTACTAGTTCCGACTAGTTGGATGGGTTACGGATGTACGCCCTGGTTGACCACAACTATAGCATACCTTACTACCTAGTCTACACTATGTGGCTCGATATCCTGGTTGACCGCAACTATAACATGCGTTTGTGCCTGCTATGTACTCACCTCCATGATGACGTTTTGCAATTCTGACAGAAAGACTATATGTTGCCCTAAACATGGCCATCCATTCCCCTCATAGCAACTGGTGCATCTATTCAATGTCTTTGTTGTGCTCCCTACTCTGGCTGATACGAGCTTGGATGTTGCTGCCTCTAGCCAAAATCTCAGTGAGGTAGAGTAGCTATAACTCATTATGCCTCACCTGCAACTCTCACTACCACACCAAAGGTGGTAAATTTTCTATCTAGATAGATCATCCTGATCTCACAATGGAAGTCTTCATAAAAGTGCCCTATCCTCCTTCCTTCACTAGGAACCAAATCCGGTGCAAATCTTTCCAAAGCTCTAAATTGTGTCTCATATTGCACCACTGTCATGGGTGCTAGCTTCAACATATGGAATTCCCACTCCTTTCCTTCTGACATCCGGCAGAAAGTACTTTCCATTGAACTCCGCTCTAAACTCTTCCCAAGTGATGTCTTGAGGTTGACGGTGGGCAAATGTGGAATTTTGCATTGAATCCCACCATATTCTAGCTTCATCTTGGAATGCCCTGTAATGATGCCGTGCTCTATGCTCCATTGGGCATGCCATACTACCAAACACTCTTGTGGTTGATGATATCCACAAGAATGCTTCTTCTGCATCCAACTTTCCAAAGAATGGTCGTCCACCATTCTTCACAAACCTTTCATACTGCCACAATTCAAAATTCCTTGCAGCCACTGATCTATTAGATCCTTCTCCAAGCTCATGCTGTGGAAATTGTGGTCCTCTACCCATTGGTACACTATCAAATCCTACAGCTCCACTTCCATCTACAGTATTCCCGCTACTTGCTACTACAGGTCCACTAACATCTGGTCCCATTCTTGCCTGAAATGGGACAAACAAAGGAGTCGTTGTTGGAGTAGTCCTCTATTGTAGTGGTGGAAGAGGAGGTGATAGTGGAGGGCCCATGGGAACTGCTGACCCTCCTCGTGCCTCTTCATCCATTGTTAGTCTCTTCTCAGCTCTAGCAACTGAGAGGGCTATCTGTTTGAGCTCTCTCCTAAATTACTCTTGATTTTGTTGCATCTGTATCTGAACCTTAGCCAATCTGGCAATCATTACATCTTTCTCCTATCAACTACTGCTACTGCAGTGACTGTTGTGGCGTCGGCTCTCACTACGTCGACTAACTAAGACTGGCACAATGGCCTCTCCTTGTGGCATGGTAGTCCTCGGTCGACTAGATGTCGTGTCACTATGACCATGGCTAGGACTGTCCAATCTAGGCAATAGAGGGGATGAGGCCCTAATCTGTGTCCTACGAGTTTGTTTCACCATCTTACTAGTAATCCCTGCTCTAACCTGAATACCCTGTCACACCACTGATTGCTAACAAAATCTGTAAGCAAAAACATTAAGACAAAAAAATACCTCTTGGCACAACTCAGTCCAGCTTTTGCACACATGTAACCTGTAATACATCTACCATCTTAATCAACCAAAGGTTAGCTCTGATACCAAGAATGTAACACCCCATTTCGGTTCACCTGCAAACCAACCCAGAAATGCTACCGGTGACTGAACCATTTGCTAATCTACTTGATTTGGTTAAGCCGACCCAGATCTAACTTCGGTTTCTAAAGATGGTGATGCAAGAATACAATGCATGGATAGGATGCTTAAGTTCTAACGTTGTGATAAATGGATGCTATGATATGCAATCAGGTGCAAAACAAACCCAGTGAAAAGGTCAGAGAAAATAATCATGTTTGAAACCGAATGGACAGAGTCTCCCTTGAAAGTGCAATAGGGACCTTGTCAACAACAAGCATATATATATATATATATAAGTAAAAATGGAAAACACGACAAAAACATGTAGTTTTCTCATAACTTTTCCATCATCAAACACTTTCCATCATCTAGAATTGGGTTTCGACCACATGGGCATATCATGTTCCATTCAAATAATAACAACACCACACACAAATCATTTCAGGTAATAAGACAATTAAAACATTCATCTAGAATCGTTCCCAACAATTCATTATTCAACAATACCAACTCCATTCGATAGGTTCATATGTGCATCTTACATTGTTGTTCCTCTGTAGTCCTGACAGCGTTCAATCCTCAAGATTCTCACCTACATGTATAATAGAAAAATGCCAATAACGAACATTACTAGTCTAAAAATATCTAATAGCAAACTGGCACAAGAGAGCTGACCCTTCTGTTAAAGTAAATCATTCTTATACTTCACATAGAATCTCTCATAAGTGCGCTAATTAGGAGCTATCGGCCTCGACTCAACAGCATCCCATCCTATCTTATCTCATTCTTTGACAACTTTAAAACTATCCCTTGCACAAAAAAATTCAATTTCTATTCTTTTAGCCCTCTACATCCTCCGCATCACTCTTGACCCTAAGTACATAGGCCGAGTACTCTTAGGCATTCACCTTCAGTAACCTTTGAAACCACAAGTCTAGACATGAGCTACATTTCAGTACTCGTAATCCTTCACACTTCTCAGGGTTTGAAAAACTCAAATGTGGAGTTGTCAGGATCCCTCGGGAAAGGAATGGACTACTCACCAATCCAGAGCCAGCTTTGACTAACACAAGTCTACTCACGTAGCGCGGTTGTTAATTTTCCCTTGTCACACATCTCACTAAAAACTTGAGAAAACTACATGTACATAGGCCTAGGTAGGGATTGTAATATAATAGGCCCAAAGGCATCGCGATCTGGATCTGAGTTTTTGAAAACAAACTCGAGGGATCTCATCCTCGAGGGTTATTAATCCAGAAATTCGTGTGAGTAAATGGCCCATGTGGAGTAGGATACAATAAATCCATCACTCGGCATGTCCACTTACTTGTTGAAACAAATAACAATAGAGTATAGAAGTTAAACTAGAAGTGAGCCCTAAACATACCTTGTTAAAGCACCAATCGTGTCCACACGCCTGGACGGCAAGCTCCTACTCCAGACCTACACATCAAAACTAAAAACTAATGCCCGCTATGATGCATTTACACATCCTATAGCACACACATCAAAGAACTCATCACATCAAGTCACACACATCAATCCATATCCGATTTTCTAGGCTACGTTTCATTTGATTAACAATACATGCTTAATTTACTTAATTAGTTCCTTAGCATTTATTTTAATATAATTCAAATCACTCAATTCATCTTTATTCACAATAAAATATTTATCATATCAATCAATCAAATCCTAACATGTTGTGCTAATAATTATCACTTTTAAATAATTAATATAGAGTTAATTATATCTCGTGTCATCGGCTTTTGGTGATGGCTAGGGTTTGTCATATGGTTCGAGACTCGAATTCGGCACTCGGCAACATCTAAAGTTTGATCGGGTTCGATTGGATGAGTTTGACAAAAGATCCAATGAATTATAGTGAATATGGTTTTCGGGTGACTTTTCCAGTGAAGCAATCTGAGGCTATGGGTTGGCACTGGCTCAGCAAGCTCAACCCAATTGTGGTGGTGGTGAGGGCGGCAACAGCGAGTTGGTCGAGGGGCAATCAGCTTGTCTGATTGGCCCTTGGCCGGCTTGGGCGGCTGCCCTCATTATGGGGGAAAGGTTGGGGTCGAAGGGGAGGGCGTCAGCGGCAAGGCTGTGGCGGAGCAGCACAGATGACGATGACTCAACATCAGGATGCGCGGCACTAGGACGTGGCATTGAGGTATCACGGAGGCCGACGGCGGCCAGGAAGGCGAGGGTCTGCTAGACGATGACTCAGCGGTGGTCGCCGACGTCGATCAGTTGTGGTGTAGTGACAGGACGGGGCGGCATCGGGGTTTTGGGGAGAAAAGGGTCATGACGGAAGGTTTGGTGGCAATTTCATGAATAAAAGTTGACTCGACTCTGATTAGAGCCAAAAATAAGAAGTAGATCGTAATAAATTCTAAAAAATGCGTAAAAATAAGAAACAATCTCATAAAATATAATGCATACCATAACATCAAAATGACATATTCTATAACTAATAACCCTCCCAAACTGCTATATAATGCCCTAATGAGTTATTCGACATAAAAATAATTCTACGATAAAATAAATAAAACAATAGCAGTATACTATCATATGCTCTAATAACCCATTTCTCATCATCTTTCTAATATTATCATCGTATACTTGGATACATTTAACCCTCATTGCTCATAACGTACAGTAGACCTCGACTCAGTACATGAGTCATAAAACTGACTTGTATCGAATCGACTGGTTCACTAATATAAAATCTTGATTCGAGTCATGGGTTTTATACCATATCTTCAACTCCTTTTTGAAATTAAAAGAAACAAATTCAAGGTGTTCCTTAACTGTATTAATGATAAGCAACAATTTGAAACTGCACAAATTTTCGCTCACTTTTTGACCCCTTTCAAATGACAAAATTTCACATTGACGGAGACTGTGGAGGGAGGGACAATTAAGGAGTTATGTATAAATGCCAGCTATTTTGCATGCGTTCCATATATTGCGTGGAAGGTTGGATCAATTTTTGTCCATCACCAATGTATGATCGACAGTTGGTTTCGGACCATGCGTAAATGACTTTGCCTGTTGGAGCATGTATTTCCCGTGATTTATCATTCTCCTCCAACCCAGTATATTTCAAGACCCATTTAAATTTCGCCTTGAGTTAATGATAAAGAGCCCAAAAGACATTTGGGCTTGAGTGCATTGGAAACTGTTTTGGCGAAGGCAGGGAAGGCTGCAATAGGATGTGCTTGCTTTTTAACTTCAAGGCAAAGGGTTATACTTGTTGCGCGTTTACCAATTAGCTAGCTACTTCGCAGCGGTACAAGATATTAGTCATCATAAACTGTCATTTACAATGTGAGGAGTAGAACTGTGGAAGACGTTCACATTGAATAGTAATTCTTTTTACTGAAGGTTACAATTACCCTTCTCTTCCCAAATAGCCAGCTGGTCATTACAAAAAAAATGACTTTTATCATCGTTTTTCTCTACGTCATTTTTAACAATATAAAAAAATTATATTTTTTATATTTAAAAATATTTAAAAGTAAATATGTATAAATTTTCTACTTTTATCAGCCATAAAAAATATTCATTAATATTAAAATGTGGAGAAACGTGGAGTGGATAAAAGTTTCTCCAAGTTTTTTAGCATGTATAAAAATTTTAAAAATTAAAGCATGTATACCATTAAAATTTTCTAAATATAGAAATAAATTTAAGTTTTTCTCCTTCATAAAAATTGGCGTGGAGAATGAGGGGAGAAAAGTATTCCACTACTTTTTTAAAAAATGTGAAGAAAAAATATATTTTTTGCCATGGGTGTGTCCTTGGACACGGTTTTGTTGAGTTTCCTTTACTCATTCGTATTGGAAGAACTTAATTGTAAGTTTTGACTTTTCGATTTATCACACTAATGGTTGGTGTTTCATATGCCTATATATAACTTCATCCTTTTCTATAGTAGTTTAATGAGGCAACTTCTAATTCTACTCGCATTTTTCTATATAAATAAGAATTATGTTGATGTTAAACAGAAATTTTTTTGAGTTTTTGAGCATATTTGGCTCATAAATGGAGAGTTTGGAGAAGTTTTTTATTATTTCAAATTGAAGTTGGGGTCTTAATCCAGGGTGTGAGGTTGATCTAATTTCTTTTGAGGTGTATGTTAATTTCTCAATTTCTCATATATTGTATTTCTCAAGAATTGTATATTTTAGATCTTGTTATTGGTCTGATTTGTATTAGGAGAGTTTTGTCAAACTTTTATTCGATATTTGATTGTAAGATATTTTTTTAATCAAAATTGATCAAATATGTTGTGTTTTTTTTCCTAATTTAGAAGAAAGTTTCTATCCATTTTTATCTTGATGTCTCCTATTCATGTTATATTTATTTTCATTTCATCTTGAGGGAAAATATTTTTTAGGTTGTTTTCGCTAGAGTGTCTATTTCCCAACACATGGTTTACCTTGCTAATAATTAAGTTATATATGCTACTTCTGCTCTTTATATACCCTAAAGTATTGGAAATATAAATCCTTATGAAGAATGAGGATCTACGTGATTACAAATCGAGAGTTTTGATAGCTAAATGTCCTTCTTCTCTTTTGTCTGGGAGATGAACCGGCAAAATATAGAAGCATTGGGGCAGTTTCCTGCTAGCAATGAGGTTCTTCTGAAAAACATAAATATGCTGCACATAAAAATTACCTACAATTCAAAGAAATTAAAAATAAAGCCTTTAGCCCACAAAAACCTTACAAATAGTCAGCAATTGGCAAACGGCCCTGAATGTACGTAGAGTTTTGACGAAGTAGGCCAAGTACTTGTCAGCAAATAAAAATCAATTAATAATGGTTCGCCTTGCAGGATCACGCAATTTACCAAACCTCATTAGTTCTATACATTAAGTTTTTTTTCCCCTTCATTCCTGGAAAAATCACCCTGATTTCTTGACAAGTTTCCTATCCGAGACGAACAAAATGACATAGAAAACTGCATAGAGATGTAACCGTTAGTAGCATACAAGTGCATGAAAATTCTTGCAGAGGAAAACCATTAATTTGTAAAATAGGATATCCTTGGTCTGGTCCAGGGCTTCTTTTTTCGGTGCATAGATCACATTATTTCTAACACCACACGTCATGACAAAGAATCTTCGAAGTTAGAAGACTTGGGAGCTTGACTTAACCATTCTTTGCCTACAATTTTCCATGGCCGTTCATGTCACTTCCATTAAAACATGGAGACCATTCTCTATGGAAAAAAAACGAAGGCTTTCCATTCCAATCACTTTTTGTCCACATCTGATCTTGAGTTGACTTGGGTCAATGCCTTTTAACTTTTCCCATCTCTTTATTTGGATTTAAAAGGAATAAAAAAACTGCAAGATATTCTCTCACAAGACAATATATAAAACTACATAAATGCAATTAGTAGCATAGAAGCCCATTTTGGACGCCATTGATAACTGGTCAATCGGTTCAACCACTTGCCATCACCTTCATTCCAATGTGTAGTGCTTCTTGACCGACCATTCCACCTCCATGGCCACCGAAATTTCACCTTGGATGCCATTGATTAAAGACACCAAGTATACATCCATTTATAAGTTTGGGAGCAATTGCTAGTCTATCTATATAATTAAGTTGATGGAGATTAGAGGGCATTCCCAAAAACAATAATAGCTCATTGGCCATGGTGGATGATGCTAAAGGGGAGTCCAGACCAGTCATGGAGGTCGACCCAAAATTCCTATTGGCCTCTGTCTTCGGCCTCTTTATCATCGTCGGCATCGTCGTCATCCTCCACCTCTACACCCGTTACGTCCTCCGCCGCCATGCTAGACGCCTTGTCATGGAGAGGCAGCTGGAGGGTCAGTTAGATACTGCACCAGTGCATGCAGTTGCACCGCCGGCTCCTCCCAAAAGAGGGCTGGACGTTTCAATCATCGCAGCCCTTCCGATTTTTGCCTACAGGAGTGGCGGCCCCGTGGCGTTGGAGTGCACAGTTTGCTTGAGCATGATGGAGGAGGAGATGGTGAGGATGCTGCCCAATTGCAAGCACGTATTCCACGCAGACTGTATAGACAAGTGGTTACACTCTCACACGACCTGTCCGGTATGCCGGGCGGAGGTGGGGCCGCCGGGAAGTCCATTGCCGGCAGCGAAGTTGGGTGAGTCGTCTAGTGGTGCGAGTTTGGGGGCTTGTGGTAGGATTTTTTGCAGAGAAGAAAATGGTTGCGGGGGACATGAGGCTTCATCGCATGATCTAGAGGGGCAATGAGTACCAGTTTTTTTATTTGTGAAGATTGTTTATTTTGGATTGGGAGTATTCATAAATCTGAGTGACGAGGAAAAACGACAATCAGTAGGAATCCATAAGAATATTGATAAAACTGTTTATGTTTTTGGCTGGAAAAAAGACGAACATGATAGTATTGATCTATTTGTGTAGCTAAACAATTGTTGGACACCTACTTGCACACTTTTTTTCATCTTTGAAAGAATATGGGCACGTAGTCTATGTATCTATTTATTGCAATTCATGTTGAGAAATGGCTCAAGCTTTAGAAGAACTCCATTGATGTAAATTATATGACAAGCTGGCTGTGCGATTTGTAATTTATTTATTTAGTTTTGGCTTGTAAAGTGAACACAGGTCAAGTAGATGGGCTTAAAATTAGACATGTTTTCTCAATATGCGATATGCTTCTTTTTTATATTTGTAATTGATCATTTGTTCATCCATCTCTATTCAGTTTAAAAGCTAGTTAGTTCAAAGTTTCAAACTTAATTTGATATAAAATTATACTAACCAAAGAGACCAAAGAAGTATCAATTAATTCTTTAGGGAATGGACCTCCTTAATCTATTAAGCACTCTAGATATTATTCTATGGGTCTTGTTGCATTGGCCTTTCTCGATTGGTGGTCCATAAGTCACCAAAATTTGAGGTAAGGCCCATGAAAAGTTAAGGATCCAAAATTTACTCCAGTTGTTTCCTTTCTTAAAATATAGCCCCAGCAAGCCATGTTGTGCACCCCAGCAGTCGGATTTAGCTGATGGTCGGCCAAAAATGGCCGCCCACGGCCAGATTTGCCCTGAGCAGCCACACGGCCTCTGCTGGTCCCATTGGGGGAGGAGAGGTTTATGTTTTTTGTTTTTAAGTATAGATCTAGGTCATCCTTGTAATCGAACGACACAATTCAAATTTTAGGGTTAAAAATTTTCATCCTATATACATATATGGGGCAGTTACTATGCGCTGCCCCCTTTTGGCAGCGTTTTAACGCTGCCAAATGTCGGCCGTTGGATCTGATCCAACGGCCGACAATAATTCCCCCCCCCCCTCTTCTTCTTTCCTTTTGTGCCCTTTGGCCACAGCCCTCCGCCGCCCCCTCGGCCTCCCTCGCCCTCCCACCCGACCGCGGGCCACCGCCCATTGCCGCCCCTGCCTTCGGCTCGCCGCCCCCTCGGCCTCCGGCCCTCCGCCTCCTGCCCTCCCACCCAACCGCGGGCCACCGCCCATTGCTGCCCCTGCCCTCGGCTCGCCGCCCCCTGCTCCAGGCCCGCCGCCCCCCCTTGCCACCGGCCCGTCCACCTCTGCCCTTAGCCCCTCCCCACCCCCGCCCCCGCTCTCACCCTCCTCACCCCCCCCCCCCCCCCCAAAGCCCCCCGCACCCGCCCCTTCCTCCCCGCCCCCAACCACCGCTCCCCCCCCCCCCCACCGCCGCCCCATGCCCCCTGCCCCCTCGCACCCGCCCGCCCCTCACTCCCACGTGGAGGCGGGTCGCGAGGGACCGAGTCAAGTCTTGACTCGAGTAAAATTTTTATTATAAATTAATTTTTTAAAAAAATAAAAAAATTTCGTAATAAAAATTTGACTCGATCACGTTTTGAGGAAAGCTTTTATTATGAAATAAATTTTAAAAAAAATAAAATAATTTTGTAATAAACAATTGACTCATAATAGTGGGTAGTTTCGTAATCAAAACTTGATTCAGTCCCTCGCAAGACTGAATCAAATTTTTATTATAAAATAAATTTATTACAAAATATTTTTTAAAATAAAATAATTTCGTAATAAAAATTTGACTCAGTCTGACTCGAGTCAATACTATGAAATAAATTTTAAAAAAATAAAATAATTTCATAATAAAAACTTGACTATGGTCTTGTGCAAATTGAGTCAAATTTTTATTACAAAATTATTTTATATTTTTTAACATTTATTTCATAGTATTAACTCGAGTTATGACCCCGAGTCGATTCCGAATTAAATTTTTATTATGAAATTATTTTATTTTTAAAATTTATTTTGTAATAAAATTTTGGCTCGAATGTGATCGAGTAAAATTTTTATTACCATATTACCCTCCCATGTTGCTCTCTCTGTCTCTCCCCCCCCCGTTTCCCGCGTCGCCTCACCGCCGACGACCGCCCACCGGGGGGGAGTGGGTTGGGGGATCATCGGGTGGGGCGGCGGGTGCGAGGGGGGGTGGAGCAGGGCGGCGGTGGCTTGGGGGCGGGGAGCGAGCCGGGTGCAGGGGGGGTTAGGGGGAGAGGGGCTGAGGGCGGGGTGGACAGGCAGGCGGCAAGGGGGGCGGCGAGCTGAGGGCAGGATGCGGAGGGCCGGATGCCAAGTGGGCAGCGGAGGGCCGGAGGCCGAGGGGGTGTGGGAAATTATTGTCAGCCGTTGGATCAGATCCAACGGCCGACCCCTATATATATATATATATATATATATATATAAAAGTTGGTGGGTCTTCTTTTTCAAAGCTGAGTGGGTGGTTTATTTATATTTACTAATTACAATGGAAAGCATTTATTAGTAGATCACTGGTAATTTTATCGCTCTTACATGCCAATCCAAAGTTCTCATTCTGATAGATTCGACGGTCTATTAAATTAAATTACTAATAACGAAGAACATGTACTCTCACCTAATCTAAACAGCATTATTTATATGATTGAGGCTTTTCCATACCCTTAGTAATTAAATTATCCGAAAATATATGTTACCAAATATATTAAATTTTTATGAGGTTTTTATGCATTAAAAACATTTAAACTTTCATCCATGTAACCCAGTGTGCAAATTGCACCTCAACTATTTTCCAATGGTAATAATAAATTATGGGTTAACACTATTTTTGTGAGAATTGGTTTAAACAAGTGCAATTAGCTGATTCAACTTGACTCCATTAAAATCCAAGTCAAAAAAATTTATATAAATTGAATCGCTAGAATCGGTCTTTGAATCGTCTGATTTAAATTGAGTTTAACTTATTCATGAGCAATTCTTGAATCACCATTCTTACCGAATTTTACATATTTTAATATTTGTTAATTATATAATTAATAAAGATCTAATTTATGTAAATATAAGAGAATTCAATTTACATTCTTATTATTAATTATGTTTTAGCATATATATAATATTTAATACTTTAAAGTTCATAAAACTTGCTTAAAAATACTTCATTTTATATTGAAATATAATTTGAGAAAAAAATTTAGTCCAACATTATTTTTATTTTGATTTATTATCCTTGATAAATTAACGTTTATAGAAACGCATATGCAATATTTTTAAATTTGCCAATTCAAGATAAGCCCTGAATCGGTCATGAACCAGTTCAATTCAAAATTTTGAAACATCTGATCCAATTAAGGATTCCAATTTTTAGCACAATGTTTAATACTAAAAGCTTAGATGCCGACTAATTTATGCTCAATTGAACCAATGGAGTCCAATAACAGTAATTTCGAATGATTTGACTTCTAGACCATGAAGTCAATGCCCAATGCCTTGAATCTATATGGTATATCGGACCCAGTTACAATAAATGGGGTATAGATCATTGAGCTCAGAGTAAATCTATCATTTTCTTTAAGATCTAATGAAGAGTTAAGTTTCATTATTCTCAAACTCGACTAATATATCTTAAAACTCAAGATAATTATATAATTAAATTTAAATCAAACCAAGTTAGAGTCAAACTTGAGCCGGCTTGAATGTGTTTATCTATTTGTTTTTACTTCTCTGATCTATTTTATAAATCAAATAGCCCATAATTCTACTCATTGTACATCAAATAAAACAATCTGCATGCACTAAACCATCATATTTTTATTTTAGATCGATATAATTTTTTAAAAAAAATTATCTAATATTTTATCCTATTATACAAAATATTAGTTAAAAATGATGAATTCTATATTCATACCAATCTTTGAGTGGCAGTATGGCGGCATGATGCAAGCATGTAACCTCACCTCTGTTGATATATTAGATTTTTCCTGGATATTTATTTCTAAGTGAGATTAATTTTGTGAGATTTGACAATTTGTGCACCAAATAAGTACTCGAGTTAAATTGAGACATAAAAATCAAATTAAGTTCAAAAAAGTTGTTAATGCTTTTCCTTTTAAAAAAACTATATATAAACAAATTCTCTTATTTATTATATATCAAATAAAATAAATACAATATATTTTAACTATTTTTTCGAGATTCTTGCAAAATACAAAGTAAGGCTATTACAATGGGCTCTTTGCGGTCCTCTCCTTCCTCGTCTCATCTCGGACAAGAGTGAGCTTTTATGCAACGGGTTGCCTTTTTTTATTATGCATAATAACTATTGAATAAACTCTTATTTAAGGTCCTATCCGTTCATAGCTAATTTAAATAACTATTTAGCAATTTTCCAAAATAATATATTTTATACAAAATATAGAACTTCAATGCCCAGTCTTATCAAGGAGACGCGTACTTCCTTAGATCCAGAGAAAATAACCTGTCTGCTTCTCTACTCTTTTTTATTTGACAAATATATATCACGGATAGCAAATTTTGTTTTCCACTCGAAAGAGGAAAATACGGCCAACACGAGCCGCACTCAACCTACCTTCACACAGTAAGGCATTGCTTTGTTAGAGCACTCAACAAAGACAAACAAACATGAGCCACATACAAATATATGTACAACAGCCTGTTTGTGGACCTCTCCTAATTATTAACCTTTCAATCTTACGACGTATGGTTGCAAGCTGTTAGGACAACAAAAAATATATCATATATAATTGTTACAGTGGGCTGCCATATAAATTTGGGCCGTTAGATCACGATCCAATGGCCCGGCCCCCCTCGACGACGGCCCCCTCCTCAGCCCACCGGCCCTCTGCCACCTCAAATCCACCCCTCCTGCCCGCTGCGCACCCTCCTCCCCCCCCCCCTGGGCGCACCGCCCCCACTCCCCGCCACCGCCATCCGCCACCACCCCCGCCAGGGCGCTAGGGCGTGGGGGGCAGCGGGCCGGGTGCAGCGGGCGGGGAGGGGGTGGATTTGAGGCGGCAGAGGGCCGGTGGGTCGAGGAAGGGGCCGCCACCGAGGGGGGCCAGGGATGCCGGGCGGGTGGTGGTGGCGGATGGCGGTGGCCGGGGGGGGGTGGGGGGGCGGTGACGGGTGCAGGGGGCGGGAGGGGGGTGGATTTGAGGTGGAGGAGGGCCAGTGGGCCGAGGAGGGGGCCGCTGCCAAGGGGGGGCCGGGGGCGGGCGGCTGCGACGGGGGTCGGCCGCATGGGCCGCTGTGGGGCTCAGCCGGACGGCAGGGGCGGGCGGTGGAGGGTTGGGGGGGCGTTTTTGGTAAAGTATATTGGGCCGTTGGATCGCGATTCAATGGCCCAGATTTGCCGAGCATAGTGCGCTGTTAAAAGATGGCAGTGTACCACAGCATCACTCTCTCTATGTATATATATATATATACTTTTATACCAAAGGAATCGTATCTTTCTTTGTCCCCTTCCATTTACAAGCTTGAAGGCAACTACTACCATAGATCTTCTCGTCTGCAACTTGTATAAGCAATCAACGCCTTCAATCCACAAATGGGTCATCCACAAAACAACAGTGTAATTTTAACAAATCATGCTATCATACTTGACTTATTTTAATTAATCTTGGCGGGTTAATAAAGGATCCACCAACTTCAAATAACTCATTGATTGATTGACGATGATCAGAGTAAATAGAGATGAAATTTTTGGAGCAATTCCAGCTCAGACAAATCGCTAAAAGAGCTATATACATGCCTCAAGCTCTTGGCAGCACCTACCCAGACCCAAAGTAGTACCGAGAGCTACGGGAAATCTGTTATGAGTGCAAGGAATAATGTCAAAAATTGAATCACTACACACTAATTTTGTGTGACAACAAAAAAAATGGAAATATTTTTATTGAACTACCACCTATTGGTGGTTGGTCTGATCATAAAGCCAATGTTCTCGCAAAAAATATTATATCAAAGATTACCACCTAGAGTGAAACAGATCATCAAATATGTTTGTCCATATGTAGCAGTGTTCGAACAATTAATTGTGGGGATTGTTCATATGAAAAAAAATTATCACGTACTTTTTAATCAATTGTAACTACTTAGCAGCTATAAAAAATTCAAATGGTTAGCGTGGACACAACAATTAATATTATAGATGGATAACACTACTAATTTTAAATATTGGTTCCACAAATCATGTCTCATTCAAAGAGTGGATTGTGTCAAAAATGGACGAGAAATGACGGTTAACCGCATGCACGCAAGATCTGATCCTTCTCCGACATCCATGGCGGATGGCAACGCTGGATTTGAGGTGACTCTGTATGGGAATATAGAGTAGGAGAGTACCAAGCGTAAGAGGGAGAAGTGTCGGAGAAAGATCTCAGAGCACCAATGGAGTCGATTACAGGAAGATTCTCTCCAATATGGTCCCTTCTTCCAATTCTATTGTTCTCTGATTGCTTTCTCATCAACAAGACCTCTGAAGCTTTTGCTTTTACAGGTGATTTGGTGGTGAGTTTTGTGAAAGAGACAGACTCGCTTTTCTCTGTGCGAGTCTGTTAGTTGCCCTAACAAGCCCGGCACTTGGCCATGCAGCATCCAACGTATATGGTCCCTGGTTGGTCCCTTCCTCTGCTTTTCTGGAAGCTTGGTCTTCCTTGAGGCGTTGTGGGGGTGGGCATGGGTGGTATTGGGTAGTTCTTGATCTGGGTAGTGAGAAGGCTCGCTTCTTGACTCTGTTTTGGAGGGTAGCAATGGCGTTTGTGACTAGTTTTGATGCCTACGATACGATGGTGTCTGAAGAAAGCAAGCAGGTTGATGGGAAGAAAGTGAATGGTTGCAGTGATCATAAGAGCTCTGCTAGGCCGAAGAGGAAGGGCAAGCAGAAGAAGGTACCTCAAAGGGGGCTTGGGGTGGCGCAGCTAGAGAGGATGAGGATGGAGGAGCAGAAGAAGAAGGCGGAGGTCGGATCATCTTCTTCCTCGTTGATGGTTCCTGTTGCAAGAGCTGTCACTGTTCCTACTTCAAACACCAACTACGACATCCCTGTTCCAAGCTTCAATTTCCGCCCGGTCCTCCCAGATTCAACTGTACCCCCTACATGGGAGTTCACACCGCAGGTGGTGAGTGTGGAATCTTCAGAGCCCATGTTTGGTTTTGGGTTTCCTTCCTTTGGTGATCAGCCAGTTTTGGCTGGATCAAGCTTTGCTGCAGATCTGGAACCTTTGCCATACCAGCAGGGCCAGGAGAAAGTTCCAACAATGGTGGGTATGGTGGATGTGTGTGGTAATATCTTCATCGTTGCTTTGCTTTTGGTACTGTTGATTGTAGTCTGTAGGTTGAGAAACGTTTTTACATGGGTTTTGTTGTGCAGGTGAATGTTTCATCTACAAACTCATGTTCCTCTGGAGTTCTCCAGATAGAGCCCCCTTCAAACCAAATAAGTTTGGACAACAACAAATCTGCCTGGTCTCAAGATGGGAAGGTATCCATTTCTTTTCAGATCTCTCTCCATTTTCACCATTTTTTTATGAGCTGATCTACTTCAATTCTTTCCTCACATTTTATGCCCTCTTCTCTTAAGAAAAGCAGATTATTCTTCTTCATAATCTTTGTTAGGCCATGAAACTCAGGATACTTTTCATACTCTCTGTTATATTAGACTTGGGCACTTTCTCGCTTTAGTAGAAAATCAGGATATCGTTAGTATCATTTATGATTGTTCTATCTGATCACTAACACGATGCATATAGCAATTTGGGTACATCATTCTTGAGTTATCTGAGATGTAAAACTAGGTGAATCATGCTATATTTTTCATTTTATTGTTTGCTCTTCCTGATTTCTAACCATGTAAATCATTATACTTTAGATGGTGGGTATGAAGCGTCCCTTGCCATGTTCTTATATGAATGCTATCGTTAGTCCTCCTGCTGCTTTCCAGTGGAACACTAACACACAACCGCAATTCCCCTCTTACGTGAACAACTGCTACAAATCGGCTTCCTGGCAAGACCTGTGCAACTATGACTCAGGAAGCACAATATCTAGGTGAAGCTATATCTATCTTTGTCAAATTTTGTTGCCTTGTGGACTAATGTAGGGAAAATGTTTGTATCTGATTTATGTTATGTTTGGTACTCTGGTTATCTGATAGATTTTGATGATCAGATTCGATTTTAAATATAAATTTTAATTCGATTGGGAGATAGATTATAATGATTTTATTTAATTTTTTTAATATTTTAAATGTTTGAATCTCCTACTTTTCATTATAATGCAACTTTTGATTCTCCTTTTATTAATGAGAGTCAATATAGTTTACGTTGGAAAAAAATGTGGGGAATATGATCCTCTTCCCAATGATGAACTTAATCATAAACCGCCGTAAAATACATATAATTTTGTTAAATTATCACACTTTCTAAAAGCTCGAATTTATAGAAAAAGAATAATTTAAAATTTATCTTGTATCTCTAGCTTCTCCACATTGATGTTTGTATATTACAGGGAAGGAAGAAGCCCAAGCTCTAGTGGAGTGATGCAGTTACATGAATCAGACAACATTTGCTGTGGAGAAAGCAATGAAGGTCTGGATGGTGGGTTTCTCTCATTACGCCCACCTTCTTTCTCTACAATTTCAGGCCTAAATGGGGAGTACTGCTACCCTTCTTCCCAAGTAAGGCCAAATATGATATCATCTTCATTTGTCTTTCACTTCTTATTTTTTGAAACTATTTGGTAATGACAAAAGTTATGTTACTGGGCAATTATCGTAGGTTGATGGGAACGTACAGATACAGTCTCCAAACTCTGCTCCAGTCTCAGAGATGGAACCACGGAAGCCAATCTATTACAGCTTTTTGCCCGAGCATCATGCTCTGAACCACTGTGACATGCAAAGTGAAAGAAGGAATCATGGCCTGGAGGACTTAGATCTCACTCTTAAACTATAATCAACCTTCAGATTAAGTAAAAACCTAGACAGTTGTAGATATTTTGGCAGAAATTTGTCCACTGTTAGTATGGCTTACTTGGTGGCATGAAACCCACAAACAATGAGCAGGGAAAACATGAGAAAGTTTTGGGGACTTGATCGAAGCTGTATTGTCATCTGCAAATAGTTTGACATCTTTTCTTTTTGTACGTCTGATTTTGTAACTAAAATTCATAGCTTACAATGGCTTCGAACGTCAACTCTTAGACCTGCATTTTTTCTCACCTTTAAATTTGTTGATTAGAATGGTGAAATACTATCAACCAAGCATTTCGTTCATACTCGAGTAGCCTCTTCTTCCAAGAATTTTACAGGTGATACACTTTGATCAAGTATGAACAGAATACGCCGTTTTGCCCCATACCTTAAAAACCAAGAATGTTGAAAAACGAAAACAGTGGTAAAAACATTAGGACTTCAAGATGGTTATGCTCTTCAAAGGATTTTCTTTTGTACAACTTACAGGCATGAACAACCTCTACCGATCCAAAACGATTTTTAACTAGTCACTGTGACCAAATATAGCTATATCTGGTCCATCTCCTACCTGAATTCATTCCCACTCACTCGCCAACAAATCTGGCCTTAGTTAAACCTTCAGTCATTCGTCATAAAAAAATTAAAAATTTTCTTGCTTGTGCCCCTTGATCTTTTGAGTGGAAAGAAAATAGATTATAAGGAAAGCAAGATCTTTTGAGTGGAAGTAGATAACCGAAACTCTTTTGGAGAGGGAGGGAGGGGGGCGGGGAATGGTGGGACATGGAGGGATCTAACCCCTAATTTTTTCAATGAGATTTTTATGAAAATTTCAAAAACTATTGTCAAAATTCAAAAAACTATAAAAAAAAATCTTAAAGAAACAAAAAAAGAGTCATTCCTTAGAATAGCATTGATAGGTATACAACCAAAGTCTATTCATAGGTGTACACATAGTTAAAAAAATCGGCCGAGTGGAATCAACTGATTTTACTTAGCTAGGTAGAAAACCGAGTCAAAAGAGGCTGGATCGTTTTGACCAAAAATCAGAGCAAAATCACCCGACTCATGCCGATCAGGGGCAGAGGATGGGAGCAGATCTCGTGGCAGGGGAGGGGAGAAGATCCGGTGTAGGGGCGGGGCAGGGGAGGAGATCTTGCATGGGGGGTGGTGTTGGACAGGAGACAAGGGCGGAGGAGGGGAGGAGATCTGGCAGCGGGGGTGAAGAGGGACTGGGTAGTGGGGGGAAATAGGGGCGGGGGAGGGAAGGAGATCTGGCGGCGGGGGTAGGAGAGGAGACAGGGCAGGACGAGGTGGCGACAATGGGGCGGAGGGTATTGCCGGGCGAGAGACAGGGGGGAGGAGATCTCGTGGCAAGGGAGGGGCGAAGATCTGGTGCGGGGGTGGTGGGGGGACATAGAGGTGGGGCAGGGAGGAGATCTCGCGCAGGGGGTGGTTCTAGGCAGGAGACAAGGGTGGAGGAGGGGAGGAGATCTGGCAGCAGTGGTGATGAGGGACTGGGTAGTGGGGGGAAATAGGGGCGGGGGAGGGAAGGAGATCTGGCGGCGGGGTAGGAGAGGAGGCAGGGTAGAATGAGGTGGCGATAATGGGGCGGGGGGTGTTTCCGGGCAAGAGACAGGGGGAGGAGATCTCGTGACAAGGGAGGGGCGAAGATCTGGTGCGGGGGTAGTGGGGGGAAATAGGGGTGGGGCTGGGGAGGAGATCTTGCGCGGTGGTTGGTGCTGGGCAGGAGACAAAGGTGGAGGAGGGGAGGAGATCTGGCAACAGTGGTGATGAGGGACTGAGCGGTGGGGGAAACAGGGGTGGGGGAGGGAAGGAAATCTTGTGGCAGGGCGGGGACGGGATGGCGACAATGGGGTGGGGGAGGGGGGGGGAGGGCTGTCAGGTGGGAGATAGGGGGAAGGAGATCTCGTGGTAGGGGAGGGGAGAAGATCTAGTGCGCGGGTGATGGGGAAATAGGGGCAGGGCAGGGGTGGAGATCTCACGTGGGGGGTGGTGTTGGGCGGGAGACAAGGACAGAGGAGGGGAGGAGATCTAGTAGCGGGGTGATGAGGGACTAGGCGGTGGGGGGCAAACAGGGCGGGGGAGGGAAGCAGATTTGGTGGCAGGGACTGGGATGGGGTGGTAACGATGGGGGGGGAGAGGGGTGGGGGTCGGTGGGGGAAGTAGGCGGCAACGGGGCTGAACTGGGCGGCAGAGGGGCGACATGGTGCGGGGTTGGATGGTGGCGATAGGCGAATGCGGCCGCGTTGGAAGGGGGTATAGTTTAGGTAAGAAAAATTGACTCGTTCCTTATTTGAGTAAATAATAATAAAATAAATTTTAAAAATATAAAATAAAATTAGAAACAATAGAGAAACTAAAAAATATTAACCTTATAGAAAAAAAATTTTAAGGTCGTTGTCATATTATCTAATAAAGGAATAGAGCATCAACAAGTTTAGCGAAATCACGGGTTGACCTTATGTGGGACCATGATTATTGAGCATACAAGGTCAACTCCTAACTAAGTTTATTAATCTACCCTTATTAATAAAATAAGAAGCCTTATTAATCTACCCTTATCAATTAAAATTTAAGAAAAATCTAAAAATACAGTAAAAATTTCTTTTACCATAAGTTATTACAAGCTTAAACCAAGATAATCTCAATTTATTTAAAAAAATATAATAAAAATAATTTTCAATGTAGAAGATTATAGGTTCGAATCCGGCTAACCTTAATTTTTAATTTCATACTAATAAAAGTCAGTCTAATTGTTTTAAAAATAAATTAAATAATTATAGTTTATCTTTTTATTCATTCTCTCTAGAACTTGTCTATATTACGGAATGCGATACAAGCTTCAAAACCATGGAAAAGTCTCTAGAAAACTTGAGCATTAACATAAAAAAACTTCATAGAAATTCAATTCACATTCAAATGACAATGAAATATAAGCTTTCTGTATTGTTTATTTGGGTAAGATTGATCAGCATGATTCGGTAAAAATTTAAAAAAGATAAAGACAAATCAAACCATATTAGGTTTTGAACTTGTTCTTTGGTAAAATTTTAGTTCTCCAAAAAATAATCTTCTTGTTTGGTGATAAATTGTGATGCGAAACAAATTGAACTGAAACTTAGCTGAACTTGGAAAAAATAAAATAATTTTTTAAAGAAGCCTACAGGTTCTAATTTATGTGGATTATTTTCAATTTAGTTAATTCACTAACGATTAGTTTAGAAATGTTCAATATGTTATAGATGTTTATATATAATAATTTAAAATATGATAAGTTTTTGTTACGAGGAAAATAAAGTGAGATTTGTAATTTATAAGAGCTGTTACCATTAAAATCTAAACCCTTTTTTACTTATAAGCTAGCCTACCTAATGGAGCCACATATATGGAAAGAAGAGTTCACAAATAAGATGTTTGCATTAAAAATGACTTCGAGATGACTTAATTTTAGTTTTTTAAAATAAATTATCTTAAAATTAGTTGTAATTTATGGAGTTTGACTCAATCAACTCGGAGATTTTTAAAGTTAAAATAAAAAATGTTTAAAACTATGATATAGATATCCTTTCATGTTGGAGTCCTCTTTGTAGTTCTTTCATTTAGTTATTTTGATAATTTAATCATAAATATTATTATGAACTTTTATAAGAAGGTAAGTACATAGTTTTTATAAAAATCGAACTGTGATTCCTTCAAATTGAATCAAAATTTAATTTTTACTACTGCAGTCTTGGGGACACTTGAATAAGAACCCAATTATTAATGTTGTTTATATATTTTATTTGAGTCAAATCGTAGTCTACATCTTACAATATATTAAAGAATTATGTGCATCTTTTGTTTGTGGACATATCAAATGGCTATTCCTTCGTGATCAACTCTAAACCTCGTGTCATCGAACATTAACACCGCTCCTTCCCCAGCTCACCTCACCTTCCTTCTTGACGGAGATCAAGATAGAGAGAGCCATGGCAGACAGGGAGCACAATCGCCGGCCTTGGAGGCATCTCCACGGCAAGGTGGTGATGGTGACCGGTGCTTCCTCCGGTATCGGCAGGGAGCTCTGCTTGGACCTCGCCAAGGCCGGTTGCAGGGTGATCGCCGCTGCCAGGTGGACAGACTACCTCCAATCTCTTTGTGAGGAGATTGAGAGGCTCCATGGCCCGTCGTCTTCCTCCTCGGCGTCGGAGTATGTTGGCAACGCGGTCGCCGCGGTGGCACTTGACGTGACGGCCGACGGAGCTGCCATTGACCCCTCGGTGCAGCGGGCTTGGAAGGTGTTCGGGAGGATTGATGCTTTGGTCAACAACGCAGGAATTTGAGGTGGGTTGATGCCATTTGATCAGGCAATTTTTTATTTTCTTATATGTTTCCATCTGTTGATGTTAATGGTGTGATGGAATTAGGGGAGCTTTGGTGAATGATTACAATGTGAAACATAGAGGTAGGATCTGTGTTGTCGATGACCCAATAAGTTTGTTTGGAGTTTTGTGAAAGATTGAAGGAATTGAGGTCGGGAATAGGTGGGTTGGAATAAGGAAGATAGCAGAGGAGAAATGGTAGTCTAGTTGAAAGGGTAAGAGTGGTTCCAGTGGAGGCATCATTGAGGCATTCAATCAATTGCTTTCAATAAGCAAAGCTCGGACTCTATGGTTGGTATGAACTATGGAACACTATGAAAATTTTGCTATTGCTCTTCCTACCGAAATGATCAATATAAAATTTCTACGTTAGCAAAAATTATAATGAGTAACTTCCACTTTCCTTTTTAATAAATTATACCTGCTTGGTTTTTCCGTCTTCATATAAGATTCCATGCTAGTCTTTCAAGTCTTTCCGATTTGACTTGTATGTGTAACATTTTAAGTCCTGAGTTAGAGCAAGGAAATTGTCCTTAGCCTGCCAAAACCTTTAGTCCATTCCAAGTCTAGTCCTTCTAAATTGATTCAAAGTCGAAAGTTGGACTTATGTGCCTTCATTGAGTAGAAAAAGTTGATCTTGTCCATCTCCCTTATTTCCATCAAGTTATAGAATGTGCCACTGTTATGTTCTTGACAAGAAATTCAGAAAATTTAGATCATGCGCAAATTTACTCCTAAAATAAACCCAAGTGAAAAAATCAATGAACATAGAAAGTTCTCCTTTAACTTGTTTTTGACTACGATTTACAGCAGAAAAAAAATTGATGGTAATTCAACTTGAATATGTTATCAGGAAGCGTGTCTTCTCCACTGGATTTAACAGAAGAAGAATGGAACAATGTTTTTAAGACAAATCTAACAGGTTCATGGCTGGTAACGAAGTCTGTTTGCTGTCGGATGCGAGACTCAAACGTAAGAGGATCGGTGATCAACGTTTCTTCCATTGCCGGGCTTCCTCGTGGGCAGCTTCCACATAGTGTTGGCTACTCTGCTTCAAAAACAGGCGTGGATGCCATGACCAGGGTTGTTATAAATCCTCCTCTAAAATTTTCTCCTTAACATTTCCATCGTGAATAAGGTAGATTGTTAACACAACCAACTTGGTAATATTTATTTTTCATGTAAATGTGATTGTAGGTGATGGCTTTGGAGTTGGGTGTGTACAGGATTAGAGTGAACTCAATAGCTCCCGGATTGTTTAGGTCGGAGATAACCGAGAATCTAATGCACAAAAACTGGCTAAACAGAGTTGCAGAGAGGATTGTGCCTTTGCAAACGTTTGGTACATCCGATCCTGCTTTGACATCTCTACTCCGGTATCTGATTCATGATTTATCAGAGTATGTCACCGGCAATATTTTCGTCGTCGATGGCGGCTTCACACTTTCTGGTGTCCCCATTTTCTCATCCCTTTAAGAGATTCACCTTTTAAGTCATGGCCAGTTCAGGAGCCATATGAATCTGGCTTCCAATTGTTGGTCATTTTCATAGGAGAAAGGAGGGGATCAAATTAGAAAGGTTCATTTGCTGACGGCAACGGAAGTTGTACGTGTTCTTCCAACTCCCACGATTGTATTGAGTCCAAATTTTGTGGCAGCTTGCTTTCTATGCCAAAGATTGAAAAAATATACGATCATGAAATTACAATTGCCATTTTCTTTAAACATTGTCAAAGGGTCGAAAAGGTTGCTGCCCCTCAGAAATTGAAGAGAGGTTTAACTTGCGGAGGAAGTGAAAAGAAGGACGACATCATATATTGGAAGATTTTTCGCAAGAGTTTTATCATTCTTTTCTTCTAATTCTTCTTTTGTTTCGATATTTATGGTTAATATAATGAATATCATGATGTTTTTAACTTATTTTATGGGGTGATTATTTATCGTAGGACAAACAATAAATTTTATTTGCAATATTAGATAAAATTATTATATTTCGTCTATTTGATATTGTGGCAGGTTGATTATTTTACTTTATTCTTAATGTTTCAAAAGCCTTATCAACTTTTGTTAGAATTTGAGATTTGATTTTCTTTAGACATAGAGAAATTAATTTACCATGAATAGAATAATTTATAGATATGTAATACGTGTGCACGCGCGCCTATATATATATATATTGCTATAAATAACCGATTGAGGAATTATGTTTAATGTATTGTTTGAAGTTCAATTGCATAGAAATATAATGACCGAATTAGAATGATAAATTGTAATAAGGTGCGGTAACCAGTTTTAATTACATTAGTTTCCTTGGTTATCTATCCAAAATTATTAATAAGTAGATGAAATAAATAACTACAATAATTTCAAGCAAATAATTGAAGTTGAACATCCTTGATCCAAGAATCTCTTGAAGTTGACATATTTCCTGAGAATTAATTGTTAATTAATTTTTAGTCAATTTTTGGTTTAGTTTCTACTTAAATAAATTGTCAACTTCTTTAAATTGTATTCTAGTTAAGTAAATTAATTAATTTGAGTAAGATAAGAATTTGAGAATTATTTAATTGCTCTTCAAGGGAACAATACTTTATTCATCAATTTATTATTTCTTCAATACGTGTACTCATGCAAATATTATTTTCACAACAGGGTTACAATAGGCTAGGGATGACATTGCAGGATTGTATAAAAGAGTATCATTCTTTTTAGCATAGAAAAGTCAATTTGACTTCTCATGGCCTTACCTTTGACATTGATTAAGTGTATTCTCTATCCTTCTAGAAGAAAGTATTTGAGATGCATATGTTATATGCAAAAGCAAACTTAAGGATTGTTGTTTCCGCTTCATTCTTTTGACATAAATCATGGTCCTCCATGCATAGATTCAAAGTCATTATTGTCCACATCAATATGACCATTTGAAATCCCCACCAAGCAATATATATTTTTCTTTGCTCCTTGTGAGCTAACTTGAGGGCCATAAGCAGTCACAATATGGATGATCTCATTCCCAAATACAACTTTAACATTGAACTATCACTTGGGGCCCAACAGACAATTTGAACAATGACTCAGCCACACAAATTTTATCCGACGAAATTTCTGGATAGACGAGGACAATAACTTGTCTAATGACTGTCTGACCGATGCCCACCCCTGGCTATCCTTGTCCTCATTTATTCTAGGCTATGGACTAGCAATGCGAGATCAAGTAATAGAGAGTATGAGCACCTGGCGGAATAAATCCCTCCCAAAATTTGAACAAAATTATTGTTTTTAATTTAAATATATTAGACATAGTTTGAACCATGTCAAAATTGTGATAATATTTGTTAAAATATTTTTATACATTTGACACAGTTCTAACTATGTCAAAGCCACAGAATTTTTTAAAGAAAATATTAATAGATTTTATGTGGTTTTGACTGCATAAAAAATGTGGCAATATTTTTTCTAAAAAATGTGTATATATTTGACACATTTTTTGGACATCCTAAGGTTCTGATCTGTAAAATCTCTAAGAGAATATTTGAAACTCACTTGTAAATAATTCAATGTGGAAGAAACTAGGTGTAAGCACGGAGTTCGACTGATCAACTAGGAGAAGTGTAAGCATAGAGTTCAACCAACGATCAACAAATTGATCGCTTCTGATTGTATAGGATACACATTTTGGAGGACTTCGATAGGGACACTTCGATAGATTGACCGCAGCTGATCGTTGATTAGTAGTGGACAAAAGGTTATAACAAGTTTACTTGAGGCTATCTATTAGGTGATCGGCATTTCCTCAATTTAACCCAAAGACAAATCAAATCATGATATTATAATTCGGAAAACTATTTATTTAACTATTTCATATCATGCATGTTGAATCATACTACATAGGAAAAGTGTTACCTTTAGGGTTTCTGAATGAGCACTTTGAGCCACAAAGGAGGCAACACCTCCCTTGAAAGTAAGAGGGTGATTTTCATATGTAATGATCACTCTAAGATTGCAACACCTCCAATGCAACAAAGAGGTTGAGTTTAAAGGATGAAAATGCATGATTTGCTTATACTTATTTTCTATAATTGAGTTAGTTAACTTATTATTGAATGCTGATGAATTGTAGTAAAGTAAACATTCGGTGGTGGTTACTTGCTCCACATACCATGCAACGGAATTTAGGACATAAAGACATCACTAAGTACCTAGGCATCTTACCTTAACTCTCGATCTTCACGTGGGCTCTTTACGCGACATGACTCATACCACGTTTCTCTTGTACACATACAACTACTACTAAATAGGTTTTGTATAATTAAATGCCAAGCCAAGTTCAATAATTAGATCTAGTTGTCTTGAGGAGGTTAACTAAGATCCAAGTAATCAAGACCAATTATTAGTTATCAATATCAACTATCAAATTTTGGCTACCTCTTGAGGTTGTATAGGTAATGTTATTAGAGCAGTCAGTAGATCTACTATCTAGTAACTTGCGGAACATACCCTTTAAATAGTGACCACTCATATAAGGCTATTGTCGAGGAGGACACATG
Source organism: Piper betle (assembly GCA_033002965.1). Lineage (NCBI taxonomy): Eukaryota > Viridiplantae > Streptophyta > Magnoliopsida > Piperales > Piperaceae > Piper > Piper betle. Next base: position 66,190 of record JAURVB010004466.1, read on the forward strand.
TGATCACTTGTGTATTTCATGTTGAGATACTCTTGCAGCATTGGTTTTCTCCGAAGTTGAGTGTTGACTCCAAACTTCATGTGAAGAAAATATAATTACGAGACCCTTTGAATCACAGACTATGACCAAAACACTAGACTAATTTTACCAGTGCTAAGGGTTAGCTACCCAAGGTGCTAAAATTAGGTAGTTCATGGACTTCGGGTAGTTAAATATAGTTCTTATGAGGATGATTAATGATATTCAATAAATAACAAACAAACAAGTAACATGTTTAGTTAAGTTATGTTTAGAGAAAACAAGTAAAATGTTTAGTTAGGTTATATTCAATTTCAGTTTTGATGCTTATGTTCAGGTTTTTATGTTTTTGCTTAACATGTTAGTACTAAAATGGTTTATATTGGCTAAGACACTTTGGCTCTCATCTTTGTGGGTGCCGGTTAGCATGTGTGTTGGTGTTAGCGCTAGAATGGAGATGATGCTCAGCTTAGGAGTGCATGCTTTCCTTTAATGTTTTCATTGATAAACTAATTAAGAACTCAAGTCAGTTGGACAGCTGTAGTTATGATTTAGATTTAGATACTTATACTATGAGGGATTATGCTAACAGTCAAATAATTTTTAGTTTAATTCTACATTGCCTATATTGTTAATCCTTTATAAGTTATGTTTACACATGCCACGTAAGTAATGGCTTTGGTCTCAATCAATTCCCTAAGTATGCATGTCGGGGTCGTTACACCCTAGGGGCTAGGCTTGGCTTGGAGAGGCCTAGGAGTGGTTGTAAAGAGCTGGCGAGGAAGAGGGAAGGCATGGGAGAAAGGGAAGGTCATAGCAATAAGAGCCAAAGGGTAAAAAGCTTGGAAATGAGGCCCTATTTATAGGAAGAAAATAGCTCCAGCACAAGGGTATTTGGTGGGTGCCTTTGCGTTGGCCTCTGTGAAGCCAGACCAGGAAAAAGCATGGGCTAGGTTCATTCACACTATTATTGAACCGAACCACATCCGAAGGGGTCAGGTCTTGGTGCAAGGGTGCTTGGAAGGCACCTTTGCGCACTAGGCAAGAGGCAGGGGAGTTTAAATTTGGGTATAAGAGGGCTGGGCCAGCGCCTTTGCACCCATACTTAAACCCTAATCTATAAAAATAACGATGCAAAGGGGCTAGAGGGTGCCTTTATGCCAAGCGCAGGTCGCTCACTTTAGCGTTTGCACCCTAAGGAAGTTGGGGCGATCTCGAGAACTGTGTAATGGTCCTGCAAAGGCTAGGATCAATCTTAAAGTGTTCCAAATACATGACAATCAAATTAGACTAGCAAAGAATTAGGTCCTAACATCTAACTAGACTAGAGTCAACCAAACAAAAAATGAAAAGACCGGGCATGCAGTGTCCAAACAAGGGTGTTGAGCACTGAATGAGGTTAAGCCGGGCAAACATAAACCATATAAAGCATAAAAAAACCCTCAGTAAGAAGGGACAAGCCCAACAACCCGATCCAGCTAAAGACTGAACCGACTAAAAACCATCAAACAAATGACCTAAGTTTTATAGGCATATTAGTTGGCAGCCCATCATCGATGGGCAGATTGATTGGCAACCAAACGATGAGACTTTTACCATTACTAGCCATTTGAGAGAATGATGTGGTAAGTTCAAAGTGATAACGATTTCTATTCTCTTGGGATTTGCCATCTTTGAACAGTACATTGTGATCAAATTTGTATGCAGACTCTTTGTTCCTTCAGTGTCATGTTAGAGACAGTTGAAAAAGATCTTGGCAATTCGGTCATTGATCTTGTGAGGTTTAACTCAAGGTTTTGAACTTGTTCGTAATCTTTCAAGGTACTAGAAGGGAATGTGGAGTTCTTAGGCCTTGGTGTGAAAGTATTTGGATTGTTTTCCTTCAAGGTGTGAAGATGGAATGGTTGCCTTGAAGGTGTGGAGGTGGATTGATTGCCTCGAAGGAGGTTGAAGTGGATTGCTCCTTCGCTCAAGGAAGAGTTGGTGAAGGTGTAGGCTCCTTTACTTATAGAATGGCTTGGAGAATGTAAAGCTTGGGCTTTTCGCTAGACGGTTTTAGTTTCGGTTTGGTCTTGACCTGGATAGAGTTATTTGTCCGACCCATTTTTCACATGTGTATATATAGTGTGGTATGTACGGGCATGACCTTAGTCTCCCTTAGTGCTCGGCGCAGTCCGGTTGGATACTACGCCATTGCGGTTTCCCAAGGCCTCTCAGCCACTTTAGTGTGAAAACCCTAAGTTTTATGGTTTTGGGTCAACGTATACCTTATTAGGTATGACACTCATACCTCTTTAGGTGTGAGACCTTACCTATGGCGTCACCAAGTGATCCCTTGGTGGTTGGGAGGTTTTCCTTTTGTAAAAAAACCACCCTCTCCTTCCCCCTTTCACTCCTTTCCCCATCCCATACAACTCTCTTCCCTCTCCTTGGTCACTACTCTTCCTTCCATATCCTCTTTCATCTTGCTTCAAGCTCTCCATGGCTAGCCAAGGCCTAAGGTTGTAGCACTTGGGGCTCGAAACCAGAAGAGGCTTCCCCTTGGTTCGTTGAAGATGAGCTTTCTTCCCCTCCTTGCTTGTTGTGTATGTTTGGTACCAGATCCGCTTAAGTTTCTGCTTGTTTATATATTTTTTTATGATTTTTACCTTGTAGTGGGTTGAGTTAGGAGTAAATAGTAGTAGTTTCAAAATATTTTATCGTGTAAATTAATTGTTACTTATTTTTAAATGCACGGTGGTCACTATTTTATACAGATCTGGTAGAAAATTCACATGCCATGTTCTAGAAGAACTATTTGCTTAGTGTTTACTCTGCTATGTTTGTAACATCAAGATATACAGCTTGGATTATCATATTTTGTCTTATATGGTTTGTTTGAAGCAGTAGAGGTGCTAAACTCGGTGAAATGTAACAGCTTTCAAGGTCCCTATGCCCTAGCCACACATTTTCCCAATGTTTACACCTTGATGTAGGTTGCTGATGATGTCCACCTTATGCATGCCTAATGATATGCGTATGAGATTATTCATGTAAATATTTTGACATGACCAAAACCCTTAATTTTTTAGTGCGTATACTCTGATGTCTGTGTGCCTTACCATACTCAGAGATTGTGCTCCATTGTGAGCTAATTAAAAGAGATTAATAAAATCTATAAAAATTAAGGCTGGCCTCACTAATTAACTACAAGAAACCTGTAATTTTTTGTTTAATTTAAAACTCATTAAGGTGGTTAGTTTGATCGGCTTTCTGGAGTGTGTAGGAATGCAAGGTTAAACCCTAGTTCCATAACTCCGGATGTAAAATCTAAAATACTAGGCAAATAGTATTGAAATTGCATGAAGTTTCTCCTACACTTTAGGTTATGCCCTTATAACAACATATTAAAATTTGGAAGTATTTGACACAATAGATCTTGCGTTAGAATTTTTTGAAGCCCAATAGGTCTACCTAACTCCAAAAATGACTTAGCCAATACCTCCCATTTCTGAGTCCACTTAGGCACAAATACTTGATGTTTGGAGCTCCAATCTTATTAGATTCAAGCTCATTATGTTTACTACCACTTCCCACTTACCCAAGCCCATTTGAAGTCTCCATGCCCTTTAATGATACTAAGTAAAATAGATGCGCTGCCAAGGAATACTGTTCCAGCACCTTAGCCCAACCTAGTGGGCCTTGTTTACCATGTTGGCCCATGGTCCTTAACTTGATAATTTTTACACCAACCCCTTCGAGTGTCAGGGCCCATTGGTCTAAATTTGATCCCATTTGGACTCCGTTTGATTCGTCAAAAAATCGTCTGGTTAAATTTGTTTGACGAAATCATAGGCATGAGACTATTCAAGAAGGGTACTTGCAACACAAGACCCTAAGGTTGTCTAATGAGGTTTGATACTCTACTAAGTAAGATAACTAAGCTGAGTAAGTTTTTTTTGAGTCGTGCATGTGTGGAGGCATTGCTTCGTTTTGTGTGCTAATGTGATCCGATCATGATTTGAGTTTCATCTTTTGCTAGGGCACTTAGACTGAGCTCACTAAGTTAGGACAAGGAGCTCAACTCATCCAGGTCTGTAGGTTTCTTTCAATTCATCTATGTTTGGCTCCATGAGTGAGGTTTGCACCAAGTTTTAAACATATGATGACATCATTTATTGGATTCCTTCGATGCCAAGCCGTTTAGCCGAATTTTTCCATAGTTTAACAAAACTTTAATGATGTGATCCCTTGATGTTTTTTCAAGTGGAAGATCCATAAAACTTATGATATAAGCTCCTACATAAACCTACTATATAAGAATACACAAATTTTTACAATTTTCACGAATATAAAAGTGAGTGATATGAGTATGGATGAATTATACTAGTACTCCTTTACACCCTAAAGTATGGCAAAATAAGTAGGGTATTGCGAATGCAATACATTTCTAGAAATCGTGGCACTGTCATTGTTCCTAGCCATTTGAGTATTATAGAGGGTGATATATGAAGGATGTGATAATATTAGCATAAGTATATATGTCTGTAAGTATGAAGCTGTTGATTTGATTTGATGTTTTTATTATATTTGGTCGTGGCAGTCTAAGCATGTTACCTTGTGATGTACTTTGGGAAGATTATGATTTCTCATGAGTATTAAGATACTCATTGGCCAGTATTATTTTATCATTAGTAATCAAATATAATCAAACTTGTTTGATTATTGACAGTGTTTCCTATATATAAGTAGGTGCGTGCTCATGTTTGTGACCGGTGAAGGTGGATTGATCGATAGGCACATAGCAGGGATGGTACCATGTGTATATACTGTGCTGAGTGCTGTATCATTTCTATGTATTTGGTTATATGACTTATGTATTTTGGGATTTTGGGACTTATATATGTTTGGAGCTACGGGTTACGTGATGTATGTATTATACAGTTGGTGGTTTTCCTAAATCTTATATGTTGTGATGGACATCTTGCATATGAAGTGTGCCTTGTTAATTTATTTTATTATTATCATGTAGGTGTTAACTTTGGGGTCCTCTAATAGTTGTCCGCAGTATACGTAAGCTTTGAAGCCCTAGAATATGACGATGAGCAAGTAAGGTTTACAAAACATATTTAGATGCAGCCGTGTGTGTGAGATAGAGGAACATGGATTGGAGGAGCTTACGATTCATATTGTTTAAAGCGTCCACATGAAGACTTAGTGTTAGGGTATGATGCCTTGACAAGTGATTATACCTTATGTATTTAATTTTTGTTTGTGTGTGGAACATGTAACCATGACCCAGCGTTTGTCTTACTATGAGAACAACATCATCTAATAATAACTTGTCGAACTCAAAGGTTAAAATTAAGTATAAAAACCGGATCATGAATCCACATAGTGAAAAGTCCAACCTCTAAGTTACATTTGGGTGTTTCCTTCATGTAGCTTAGAGTGATCATTGCATTTGTAAATTCACATTCTTAGTTGCCAGGGAGGTGCTATCTCTTCCATGACTCTGAGTGCTCATATTCTGAGCCATAAGTGTAAGAGTCTTTCTATGACAGCATGATCAGCATGCATTGTATAAAAATCCCGTAAGGTATTTGTCTTAAGCCTCCTTGATGGTTGAGATCTACTTATGTAATGTTTGGACATTTGTAGTTCAACAAAGAGCTCTCTGAATTATTATGTCCAGATTTGGTTAGTTCTTCCGGCTGAATTGGGGTGTTAGAGAGAAATACGCACTTTGGCTCTTGGGTGAGCGTGGATAAGGAGTGGGTCTTTGCTTCTTGTGGTTCTATACCTCTAGACTGATATAGGTGTGCAACCTTCATGGCTTTAGGAATAGAGCTTGTAAAAGAAGGTTTGTGAATTGCTTTTAAGTGTTCAAGTGTTGGCCATAGTGAAACAATGAAGATCTTTCCTTCCCTTGGATAATGAAGGTCCAGGAGAGTAAAGTAGGAGTTTTCCACCATGATAAAAGTGTTGTGTCTCCTATGTATCATCTCTACGCTTCTCACTCTCTTGTGCATTTTATTTAATTGTGATTGTCACTTTTTACAATCACTTAACCCTTTGTGTTAACACATTTGCTTTAGAATGTTAAGTGAACAAGTTCTAATTATCTAAAGTTTTTCATAGTTTGATTAGGTTGCCAAAGCAAGAGTATTTATTTAATGTATACTTAATTTTTTAGTTTTGTGTAGCTATTGACCCATGGTTTCGATGATGAAACATGTAATCAATGACCAATAGCTTAGACAAGTACCAAGGATTGAATACTAAAAGAGTTCGAAGAACTTCACCTTAGTTCTACCGATCACGATAGAAGAATAGGAAATCATCATTCGGCAGATCAATCAATAACCAAACAAGTTGTTCAAAGGATTTTAGGGGTGCATTTGGCAATCGAATGATCTATTGGATTTAGAAAGTGACAAGGTAATTTCTACTAAGGGACTTTCATAGAAGTTTTGGAAGATCGACTGGGTATTGAATTGAAGAGACTTAAATGATTGGTGGAGTCTTCTGCAACCAAACAAAAGGTGAAAGTAATATGTGGCTGTTGGCTTTAAGGAAAGTCAAATCTCAATCTTTGCGATTGTGTGGCTAGGAGAGGATGCTCTTGGCTATAAATAAAGGACTTGGGAAAGTATTTAAAAGCTAATCAAAATAAAGAAGGGTAGAAGAGAAAGGTGTAATTACTTGGTGCAAGGTCAAATCTTTGAAAGCTTTGTGCAAATTGTATTATTGTGTGAAATCCGTGATCATTTGCTACTTTGTGTGCGGCAATGTTGCATTAGATTGAAGGATTGATCATTGTGAGAAAAATCTTGTCAGCTCCAAAATTGTTTGGAATGAGTGAGGGATTTCATGGATTGGTGGAGAGTGGCTAAAGGTGTTGTAAGGTGTGTCTAGCTTTGGTGGTGTTACTTCTAGGTGTTAGAGTCTGTTGCTAGTTGCCTATAATTAATCGACAAGCCAAAATTAATTATTAAAAATTTATAATTAATAAGTAAAATCATAAGCTAAGTTAACTTTAATATACCAATTTGTAAAATTTTAAAAAGGATGATATAACATGAAGGTATAAAATATAATTTAGCACAAATGGAGTTATATTTTTTGTTTGTCTGTGTAACACCACAATTCAGGTCGTGATATTATAATTTGGGAAACTGTTAAATTGACTATTGATTTGGATAACTTTACAAAAGTATATCTTATTCCTCAAAGAAGCTTTAAGACAAAGCCTTATTAGAGTTTTTATAGAATGCATGATGAATTATATTTACAGAGCTCCTAAACGAGCACTCTTAGGCAAAAAATAGAGAAATAATATGACTTTTATACGTAATGATTACTTTGAGCTTGTAAAATCTGAGCCTCGTGTAGGATTTACCTTGTTGATTTGAGTAGGTTTGGTTTAGTTAACCCTAATTCGAGCTTGTTTAATTTATTTATTAAATATTTTTTATATTCAAGTATTTAATTAATATTTTATTGTCCTGTTTTCTGTTCTGATTGTTGGCCTGGACTAATTGATGCATCTATTCTTATGAGAATGACGTTTGTAATTTTTATGAAAAATTATAAAGCAATGCATGAAGTACATACTAATTGATACCACTGTTGCATTAACTCGGCTTATTCCACTTGGAATAGTCCGATTTAAAGCGGATCGGCAGCAATCCAATTTAAAAAATAATGTGAATCGGTTAGGCTCGAATCGGTCTGCGAATCAACCGATTCGAGCCAATTTCACCAAATTCGAGCCGATTCCGGCCGGCGGTGGGGAGGCGGCAAGGGTGGCAACGGGCGATCCGGGGGCTGGGTGGGCAACGGCGGCGAGGCGGGGCCGGGCCGGGTGGCAAGGTAGGGTAGGGCGAGCTACGAGGGCGGCTTCGGGGCGGCGCGGCGGGGTGGAAGGCAAGAAGGTGGGCGCGGGGGGGAAGGGATGGGGGGCGACGGGGTAATAGGGTGGCGAGGGCGGCGATGGGGCAGGACAGGGGGCGACAGGGTGACAGGGCGGTAGGGCGGGGGCCGGCGGGGAGGGGTGGCGATGGTGGCGGCAGGGTGGGGCGGCGGCAGCGGGGAGAATGGGGGATGAAATATAAGTGACATTCTCGTAATTAAAAATTGACTCGACTCTAACTCAAGTCAAAAATAATAACTAACTCTAAATAATTTAAAAAAAATTCAAAAAATATAAAAATATATCATAAAATATAATATACATTATAACATAAAAATTACATTAGAATGACATATTTTATACTAATAGCCTACTAATTTTGATTAAGTTAAAATTTTTATATAAGATCGATTCAGGCCGATTCAACTAAATCGATTCATATCCGATGTAGACCAATTCCGATTCACTTCTTCAAATATGGATTTCAATTTTAATCCAAATTTTTATAACCATGATCGATACGACTCTCTCGAGTCGTATATTGTGATTTCTGGACAAGTCTGGATGACTCTTATTCGGAAACGTCTGACCGTGTTACGAAGCTGCCACTTGTCGAGCACGTTTTACCCCTCTTCCTCCCTCACCGACTGTGTATTGGGGTAGTTTACGGTCGACCGTATGCCGTCGGCATGCTGCCGCCGTTTGCACTGCCACTAACGGTCGACTCCTGCCATGCCGGCTAAGGTCTTCAATGAGTCTCACCGCTGGCCGTTTTGCCGCTCGTCGTGAAATAGGGCCGAAGTTATCGATTGGACCATGGTCGCCGATCGTGCGCAGATGCCGATCTCCGCCGCCAGGACCCTCCACCATCGTTCCGACGACCGACGTGACCGTGTTGCTACGGCAGATCGATTGTCGCCGGTCCATCCAGTCGCCGTAGCCAGGATCGTCGCCACCACGTTTTAAAGTTTTCCGGCCGCCAACGTTTGGGGCCAATTCCGGCGGACCGCCGACCCAGTCACCACCACTGTGATCACCGTCGTTGACTCAACCTGAAGGGACCCTCGTCCGACCCGATTGGCCCCGGATCATCGTTATCCCCGCCGTACACCGTCGTTTTCGGGCAAAATACCGGCCAGACACAATCGTTGTTGCCGCCACCGACCACCCTGACACCCTCACCGTGGTTAGGGCTTCTGATCTCGACCACCCGCCGGCCTTGAGATGTCGCCGTTCGCCGGGTCATACTCGAGCTCATCGTCATCGCCGGCAAACCTCTTCCCAGCTCGATTCCGACAATCTCAGTCACCGTTGGTGTCACCGTCACCGTCGACGTGCTCGATGTCGTGGACCCCAACGGTCCCGACCTTTGCCATCATCTGTCAAGCCGCCATCGCCAGTTTCTCCAGCGGCTCGTCGGCGCTCAGGTCTGATCGACCGGTCTCCCGACACGGACCCGCATGGCATGGTTGATCCGGTCCACTTAATTGACCAACCCGGATTTGGTTCCATTTGATTCGGTTCGACAGTTTTGGACCATTTTTGTGTCGTGTTTTATATGATTTAGACGGTTCGAGTAAATTTTCTGATCCTCAACCTCTATATGCACGCGTATCACTGAGTGGGCATATTGTGACGATATTTTTCTAATTTAATGTTTAGTTTATTGTATTTAGTGGTCATTTATTGGTTTTCTGTATATTTACTGAATTGACTATTTAGTACATGATTTGAATTTTCAAAGATACTGGATGCTCTTGATTACCTGGTATGCGTTGCGTAATGGTCAATTTACTGTTCTGGTTTTGTTTCTGATTTATTATATTTTCTATATAAATTGAAATTATTGTGATGTATAATATTTATCATATTGTTTATTTATCAGTTATTTATAACTGATCAATAATTTGTATGTTGTTTCTTGATGCAGAAGTCAGTCTACGAAGAACTTAGCTTATCTTAGATTGTTGTGAGTTGTTTACCATTTATTAGATTCATATTTTTTGAGTTTATAGTTTTGACGGAATGATTGTTTTTAGATTTTGATTATTTTAATTTATTGGTTTTGGATAGTCTAAGACTTTGATAACCCATTTGGATGACTATCTAATTGTTTAATTGTTTGATTAACTGATAACTAGTTACTGTTTGATTTATTGTCTTTCGAATAACTGTGACCAATTATTGACTGTTTTGATCAATTTGGCTGAGTTGAATTAATTCGGTGATCGGCTAATTTGCTTGTTTTAATGGTTGATTGTTTGACTATTTGACCAATTGGATTCTATTTGACTATGATTAATTGTTAACCGATTAATCAAATTATTTCAACTATTTTATTGTTATAATATTTAAGGACAATATACACTGCACCGCATTCATTTAATGACATAGACTCTGAGTGAATCTGGGTATCCAACTAGCCACGGGGAGCTGGTTGCTGATGATAACTAATTTCTAACAGCTGGATCGTAGGATTTATCCTCTATTTACTGTTAAATAAATATTATATTGAAGTTTCCACCAAATGTAGAGTTTGTTGAATTTCACGTAATTGTGTTATTGAACCGATGAACCTATGGTTACGGCTCTTGATACCGTATTATTACTATTTTCGTTACCGATCCTATTGTGGTTGTTATTGTACTGTTGACACTGACGTGTTGCTATCACTATTGATATGTTCCTTTACCATCCCATTGGCACTCACGTATGCTATCGCTATTGATATTGTTAACGTTTGTATTATCCGTAATGTTATGTTGCTGTTATTGTTATCATATTATAATCGTTATTGTTAATATTACCGTTACGATTGTCGAGGCTGTCATTATTACCGCTACCATAATTTGTAATGTTATTGTTATTGTTATTGCTAATGATAGTATTACTGTATTGATAATGAAATTATTATTGTTATTGTACTGTTATCAACATGGATATTGCTACTATTATGAGTATGATTTATCGGAGTATGTCAACGGCAAATATTTTCTTCGTCGACGCCGGCATCACGCTTTCTGGTGTGCCCATTTCCTTATCCCTTTAAGAGCTTTACCCTTTAAGTCATGGTTAGTTCAGGAGCCATATGAATCTGGCTTTCAATTGTTAATCATTTTCATAGGAGAAAGGAGGGGATCAAATAAGAACGGTTCTTTTGCTGACGGCATGGAAGTTGTAGGTGTTCTTCCAACTTCGAAGATTGTATTGAGTCCAAAATTTGTGGCAACTTGCTTTCTATCCTAAAGTTTGAAAAAATAGCTGACCATGAAATAACAGTTGCCATTGTCAACACGCGGTAGGCACATGTCCTTCATATGAAATCAACAGGACATACATACACTTTCAAATTTTATGTCCGCAAATTCGTTAATAATTGAGTTCCCTCAATTGTATGCATAAATATATGGAAGCTGTAAAAATAAAAATAATAAAAGAAAATGGAAGTTGCGCACTGGTGAAAATTTTTGTAAAATTAAAACTTATATGATCCATTCTGGTAAAAATCGGAATTAGTTATTGAATCAGATTTCTTAAATACTTAGAAGCAGAATGACTTAGCCCGGTTCATGATCAATCCACAGTTAATTTTGAATCGGCAAAATGAATACATAATATGTATGCTTATGCTTATATGAAAATTAGTTTATTAGGGAGTTAAGAAAATTAGGATAAAATCCCTCAAATAGAATGTAAGCTCTTCGAGTGGCTTGGACGGTTGCACATTGACATCTTCTTTGATCTTGGTATTCATAATTGATAAATTTGACTCCCCAACTTCAACGACAGTGCAACCTTTAAATGGCTTCCGAGTGGATTTTCTCAGATGTTTGTGATCTTATGATTTTATTGCCATAAATTTCATGATTTGTTTAATGCTAATAATTCATTGAAGGGTTAATTATTTGTTTATTTTGTGGGACCCACATGATTTAATTGGCATGATACACTCCAGCCGTTTCTGTTCAGGTAGGAAAAAATTTCGTCATGTCAATTAATTTGGGTTAAATATTAAGAGTAAATGGCTATCTTCAAATAATAAATTTAGACATTTTCTATTGTATATTTATCATGTAAACGGAGGCTTTTTACACGATTGTTTTAGTGTCAGTTCGGTTTAGACCCATATCCTATAGCTTTAATTGCCCATTTTTATAGTGTGTGTGTGTGTGTGTGTGATATATATATATAGTTGTGTGTGTGTGTGTGTATGTGGGTGTATGCACGCTTTGTGAGCTGAGGCTCTAACTTTGCGGTGTTAGACAGATGTGGCAGAAAAATATGTAGCTATAATGGTAAAATTGTTTCTTTTTTTGGATCTTGTCGAGTCGTATTTAAATGTTAGGACGGAGTCGCTCGCATGTTTAGATTGTTTCATTGCATGTCTAGAACCCTTTTGGATGATCCTTGCCACTATAGGGCCCATGTTGTGTTTCCCGAGGTGGCCCGGTTCACCTTAGGGTGTAACCCCTAAAGTGTGCGCAACTTAGGATGGGCGCAAGGGGACCCTCCCAACACCCTTGCACCAACCCTTTTTAGGGTTTGGGCATAAAGATGGCAAAGGCACACCGAGAGTGCCCTTGCCCCCAGACAATTGACCCGACCATGTGTGCTGTTTGGTTCAGTAGTGTGTGTGGTGCCGGTTCTGGCTTGACAGAGGTTAACGCCCTTGTGTTGGACCTTTTTAGGGTCTGGACTAGTGCCGTTGAGTTGGAGCTATTTTTTAGCCTAAAAATAGGCCTCAACCACCACCTTTTTCACACCTTTAGCTCTTCCCTACCACCTTCATCCATTCCCCTTCTTATCCACTTCCTACACAGCCTTCCTAGGCCTTGCTCCATAGGAGTAGAAGGTTTTGGGGTAAGAAGCCCAAAAGACCGTGATTATTTGATCTGTAATGGTTACTGGTTTGCGTGTTTTTTAATACTATTTTATTCATGTATATCTATTTTTTAGGAATGCATTAAGATTGGAATCACGTCCATGTCATGTGTATAAAAATAGTTATGCTTTTTGTAAGATCTTTTGGTTCTATTCTGCATTGTTTTAGGTGAACTGATATATCTCATGTTGTGAGAGTCCATTTTGCATGATTAGTAACCTCATATTGCTCCTACCTAGTATATCTACAAATTTTATTTACCATGTTTCATGTGATTTAGCTTTTACAAGCACGAATAGGTGCCAAACTTGGCAAAATGTGACAGCTTTCACGGTTGCAGTGACTTATCTGCCTCATTCTCCAAATTTTTTACATCCTTTTGTAGATGTTATTTTGCTTCAATCCTTTGCATGATCCTATGATTGCATGATGTCTAAGTAATATTAAAATACCAAGTGAAATAAACATCAATAAAGACATGAACAAAACACAAACGTCGAACTATACACTTTGTGTTGTATGCTTGCTGTTACATCCCATGATGTTTGAGCTATTGTTTGCCTATGTTGTGAGCTGTAATAACATATGTACAAATTATGTAATATTCTATTAAGTGTATACTTGAAACTCAAAAAGTTTGGGATTATTTGGTTGTCATCTAGGTAGTTAATAAATTTTGTGTTGTCGAGTGTATGGGAATGCATGGTAAAACCCTAGTTCCTTAGCTTGGATTATAAAATACTAAACCCTAGTCATTTAATGATAAAATTTCATAAAATTTCACCCAGATCTTGGGGTATGTCCCTACTTGATCTCAAAAAATTTGGCAGCCATTGGATAAGTAGACTAGCCGGTAGAAATTAGCCAAACCGTAGTGGTCTAGTTAGCTCTAGAAATGCTCTAGCCATAGTCTCCCAATCAAAATTCCACACAAGCCCAAATACTTGGAATTGGGATATGAAATTTGGAAGGATCAAAGCCCATGGTGTTGGCTAACTCTCCTATTTTACCCAGGCCCATTTGGAGTCTTTATGCCCATAAACAAGCCTTGGGAAGTTTAGTGCACGGCCGAGGAATACTATTCATAGTACCTTACTTGGCCTAGTTTGTTGTCTTGGCCTATAGCCCAGTACTTAACAATTATTGAGCAAGACCCTTAGAGTGTTAGAGCCCACCATTCCAAGTTTTAGGCCATTCAGATATTGTTTGGCATGTCCAAAAAATCACCGGTTTATGTCTACTTGGTTAATTAGGGTTAAGTGGCTAGAGTGTTTCATCACTAATTGTGCTAGGAACTCCTAAACCCTAATTAAGTCAACTAATGAAGCATTAGCAAGCAATTAAGCAAGTTAGTTGAATAATGAAGCCTTAGAGAGTGTCTGTGCATGTATGGAGGTTTTGCCTAATTTTACATGTCATCTTGGATGGAGAGTGATTAGAGTTTTCTTTTTACTTACTAGGATACGTAGAGGGAGCTCATCGAATTAGGACGGGGAGCTTGACTTATCTAGGTCTATAGGATTCCTCTGCTTCACCTTCTACTTGGCCCCTTGAGTGAGATTTCACAGGGTTTTAGATGATATGATAGTAGTAATGACTTTTTATCATATCCCACTAATACTAGCCATTTAGTAGACCTTTCCGTAGATTAATAAAACTTTAAGGATGAAATCATTTTATGGTTTTCGAACTTAAGCTCCAGAAAGTTATTATAAGATCCATACCCATACCTATTATAAACTAATATGAGTGTTTTGACGTTTATTAATGTGTTGTCTGTGCTTAGCATGCTAGTTCAATTCAGTTCATTGCATAATTGAGTTTAGCATGCCGGTTCATCTCATTGCATTAGCATGCTAAGTGTGCCGGTTCATCATATTGCATTATCATAGTCAACATGTTCGTTTATTTGATTGTTCAAGAGTGCTTATCATGCCTCTTCTCCTCCATCTATTGCTTTGTGAGTGATTGTGAAGTTCAAGCATTTTATTCATGGGTACAAGATGAACCATTTGGCAGTTTCATATTATATGTAGTTATTTTCAGACCAGTAATAACTTTTTTGATTACTAATGAATTTCTAATATATATATATATATATATATATATATATATATATATTATAAATGAGATTTTGGGGTGATGGCGGGACGGGGAGGCAGATAGATAAAAGGGCTCATAGCGGGGAAAATTTGTGTGTGTGCTATTATGTTAATTCATGTGAAACTAATTGTATTAAGTCTTGGTTTGTAATATTTTGAGGACATATACCCCGAATAGCTTTTTGTGGCATGTATAAGGTAGCTTAATTGATGGGTTAATGGTTGGGTGCATTTGTGTAACACCCCGTTTCGGCTCACCCGTGAACCGACCCGGAAATGTCACCGGCGACCGAACCGTTCGCTAATGTACTGGTTCGGTTAAGCCGACCCGGATCTGCCCT
>JAURVB010004468.1:0-44383 GCA_033002965.1 Piper betle
TTAGGAATGTATAAGATAGTGTAATGTTTGGAATGTATAAGGGAGGGTATTTCTGTAAATGTCTTAGTTTTCAAAAATAGGAATGTTGAGATGCTTGCCTATCAAGTTATGTAGATATAAAACCCCTCCTCATTGCTGTAAATCTTTTCTTCTTAATGAAAGTTCAATTCTTCTCATGGCATCAGAGCGTTAGATCTTTGCTTCCGCTTCTTTCTTCATCCAAGATCTTCGCTTTCCTCTTGAGCAAGGTGTTTTTTGATCTTCTCTTCAAACAACGATCGGCAAGAAGCAGAATACTCTGTTCTTCGGCAAATACTCTGCTCGCCTTCAAAACTCTGTTCTTCGGTGAACTTTTCTGCTTTCTTGATACGTCATTCGTTGCTATTGATATTGAAAGACTATGGCTTCAAATTCCTCTGGTGAATCTCATCAGTCTACTTTTTAGAATCTACTATCGATTCTTCTTTTGCCGATCATGTCATGTCATATCCATGGTTTCCTACATTCAGTTCTCACCAAGTCGCTGGGCATTCATCTGCATCCAGTTCAACTAATTCACAATGTTTGATGAAATTTCCTTATCCTATCCATGTTCATGCACCTTCTTATGTTACTCTTCGGCTCAATGCAAAGAACTATCTAATGTGGGAATCTCAGATTACAAACTTGATTGAATCTCAAGGATGCATTGGTTTTTTGGACGGTACAATTCCCTCACCATCTCAAACTATTATTCATCAGTTGCCTGATTCTACTACACAAGTCATGCCAAACTCTGATTACTGTGCTTGGAAAAGAACTGATAAACTGATTAAAGGATGGATTCTTGGTACGTTAAGTGAAGAAATCTTAGCTCAAGTTATTGGCATTGATTCTGCTGCTGATGTTTGGAATGCCTTAAAGTCTAAGTTTGTTAAGGCAACGATGGATAGGGAACTTGCTCTAAATCATCAGATGCAAATTCTAAAACGTGAACAGTATGACTCTCTTGATGATTATCTATCCAAGTACAAAACAATTTGTGATGAACTTGCTGCAATTGGAAAGCCCCTATCTGATGATCGAAAATCTTTTTGGATGATAAATGGACTGGGAACAAACTATCAGATGTTTACAACCATGATTCTCAGGCCCCCTCTACCTGACTATTCTGAAATTTTATCCATGTTACACAGTTATGAGTCTCGGATTCTTCTTCAATCCAGTTTTGATGTTGTATCTCCAGTTGCATTTGCAGCTCATAAAAGCCAGAAATACAACTCTTTTTCTCCAGTTTTCTCTTCTGACAAGAGAGGTTTTGCTCCAGCTACTACTACCATACACACAACACAATTCTCACCAACTTCCAATACGGTGGCTTTTGGTCCTAAGCAACCAATTCGAAATGAGGATGAATTAAAGGAGGCACTTAGGGTTTTCAAGTCAATCTGTCAAATCTGTCTTAAACCTGGTCACAATGCTCATAAGTGTTTCAAAAGATTTAACAAGGAATTTCGAGTTCCATCTCTTCAGTCTGATTCCAAAGCTGCTCAGCAAGCACTTAGTGCTCTTCAAATCAAGACTGATGATGTTAATCAGTGGCTTCCTGACTCAGGTGCGTCATCTCATATGACTCCTTTTCTGGATATCTTTGACACTTATAAAACTTATCCTGGCTTTGAAAGTGTTTTAATTGGAAATGGAAACAAGCTGCCTATTCAGAACATTGGTCATGTTACTCTTACCACTTCGTCTGGATCTATTACCTTAAAGAATGTTCTACATGTTCCTGATTTAAAGCAAAACCTATTATCAATCAGCCAGTTTACAACTGACTTCAATTGTATTTTTCAATTTACTCCTACTGGTTTTACTGTTATTAACAGAGGGAGTGGACGAATGATTCTTGAAGGATCTAAAGCTGGTGGTCTCTACAAGATTGATCAGTTTCAGCATTTTGGCTATTATTCCAGCAAACTTCAAAAACCAACTTTGTCTCTCTGGCATTCTAGATTGGGGCATTGTTCTGCTGATGTACTTTTGAATCTCAAAAACCAACTTTTAATAGACTTTGTGAATGCAGATGAATCTTCTTTTGTATGTTCTAGTTGTCAGCTAGCTAAGTCTACTCGATTACCCTTCTCAAACAGTCCAACTAGTTGCCTTAATCCTTTTGATAAAGTACATTGTGATCTTTGGGGTCCAGCTCCTATTGTTTCTATTGACAATTTTCGCTACTATGTCATATTTGTTGATGATTGCACAAGGTTCACATGGTTCTATCCTTTACGAAATAAGTCAGATTTTTATTCTGTTTTTCTAGCATTTGATATGTATGTTCAACGTCAATTTTCTACACATATTAAGTGTTTACAATCTGATGGTGGTGGTGAATTCATGTCTGCCAAAATGCAATCTTATTGCTCGTCTCATGGTATAATTCATCAAGTTTCTTGTCCACATACACCTCAGCAGAATGGTAGGGCTGAAAGAAGGCATCGCACAATTGTGGAAGTTGGACTGTCATTAATGTTTCATAGTGATGTTCCATCTTTCTTTTGGACACAAAGTTTCTCCACAGCAGTTTATCTTATAAATAGAAGACCTTCATCTGTTTTAAAAGAGAACACTTCACCTTATTTTGCCTTGTTCAAACAACAACCTAACTACTCATTGTTTAAAGTTTTCGGATGCTCCTGTTATCCTTGTTTAAGGTCTCAAAATGCTCACAAGTTTTTGCCAAGATCTTTGCCTTGTGTTTTTCTTGGCTATAGATCTCACTACAAGGGCTACCTTTGTTATCATATTCCTTCCAAGAAGTTTTTTACTTCTAGAGATGTTCTCTTTGATGAACAAATTTTTCCTTACAAGTCTGTTTCTCCGCAAAAGGTTGCCTGTCGTGTTCCATCTACCCTAGAAGTTTCAACTTACATGGATTTGATTCCTTTCACAATTACTCCGTCAGAACCTCTTCCTCCTTCTACTGTCATTCCATCCTCTTCTTCACAGTCATCTCCTGTTTTGCTCCATCCAAATTCCTCTGAATTCTCAGTCCCTACTGCTGTTTGTTCATCTTCCACTCCTCCTTCTCCTCCTCTCAGTCATGATCACTCAGTTTTTCCTGATCAACCTCGTCACTCCATGGTCACCAGGTCTCAGTTAGGTGTTGTTAAACCTAATCCAAAATATGCACTAATGGTTAACACAAAACTTGATCAAATTGCTCTTGAACCTCAGACTATTAAAGAAGCTCTTAATCATCCTGGTTGGCTACAAGCTATGAAAGAGGAACTTCAGGCTTTAGAGGAAAATAAAACATGGGAGTTAGTTCCTAAATCCTCTGACATGAATATTATAGGAACAAAGTGGGTTTTTCGTGTTAAATACAATGCTGATGATACAATTGATAGATTTAAAGCACGACTTGTTGCAAAAGGTTTCAATCAGCATGGAGTAGACTTTTCTGAAACTTTCTCACCTGTTGTTAAACCAGCAACCATTCGCACTGTTCTTTCTCTTGCTGCTGTCAAGAAATGGAAAATTTGCCAATTCGATGTTAAAAATGCCTTTTTACATGGAGAGCTTCAGGAAAATATTTATGTTTCTCAACCACCAGGATTTAAACACTCAGTTCATCAATCCCATGTTTGCAAGCTTAATAAAGCCTTATATGGTTTAAAACAGGCTCCACGTGCTTGGTTTGATAAATTCAGTTCTTTCTTATTCTCCCAAGGGTTTCATTCTAGTGTTGCTGATCCTTCTCTGTTTGTTCTTAACAAGGAAGGAGATTTGGTTGTCCTACTTTTGTATGTAGATGATATGTTAATCACAGGGAATTCTTCTCTTCTACTTGATCAATTTTTACAGGAACTGAACACTGCATTTGCAATGAAAAACCTTGGTCATGTCCACTATTTTCTTGGGATTCAGGTTCAATCCTTGTCTGATGGTCTTTTCTTGTCTCAACATCGATATGCTGTTTCCATTTTAAAGAAGGCAGGTCTTCTTGATGCTAAACCTCTCTCAACTCCAATTGCTTATAAACTTCAACCACCAGACAATTCTCCTCAATTTCACAATCCCACTTTGTATAGGCAGCTTGTTGGCTCTCTCCAATACCTCACTTTTACTAGACCTGACATTTCTTTTGCTGTCAATTCTGTATGTCAACACATGCAGCAACCAACTGATTTCCATTTTTCCCAAGTGAAGAGGATTCTCCGATATGTAAAAGGAACTATTGATCATGGTCAATTTTTATCTTCTCATACTGATTTCTCTCTTCGTGCCTATTCTGATTCTGATTGGGCTGGTTGTGCTCAAACACGGAGATCCACCACTGGCTTTTGTACCTTTCTTGGTGCCAATTGCATCTCCTGGTCTGCCAAGAAACAACCAACTGTTTCTCGTAGTAGCACTGAAGCAGAATATCGAGCTATGGCCACCACTGCTGCTGAAATTACTTGGTTGTCATATCTTCTCACTGATCTTCATATCTCACAACCATCTTGTCCAATTCTGTTTTGTGATAATCTTAGTGCCTTACAGTTAACTGTGAATCCTGTTTTTCATGCTCGTTCCAAACACATTGAAATTGATTATCATTATGTTAGGGAGCAGGTTGCTTTGCATAAATTACAAACACAACATGTTTCTTCATCAGAACAGTTGGCTGATATGTTCACCAAAGCTTTGCTGCTTCGCCCTTTCTCTGCCAACGTCTTCAAGCTCGGCATTGTGCCATTGTCTCGCTTGAGGGGGGATGTTAGGAATGTATAAGATAGTGTAATGTTTGGAATGTATAAGGGAGGGTATTTCTGTAAATGTCTTAGTTTTCAAAAATAGGAATGTTGAGATGCTTGCCTATCAAGTTATGTAGATATAAAACCCCTCCTCATTGCTGTAAATCTTTTCTTCTTAATGAAAGTTCAATTCTTCTCAAATATGTGATCCTCGTTAAGTCTCATCATGTTAATCCGATAGAAACCAATACCGTCGACCGGGATAAGAAGGAAAAAATTGGAAAATTTGTGATGTTCGCTATCAACATCAGCCAAGGAATACGAGGGCACCCTTCAGAGACATTGACATTTGTGATGTTTCCTCATGGTCGATAGGAAATTCGTGATGGTCTCTTCATCTTTATGGAGCCAGCTTACACAGCTTAATTATTCTTTCCTACTGCAGTTCAGCTCATGTAATGTGAATGAATTAGTTGATCGAATATTATGGATGTTTTAGATCGCTGACCCATTGCGCTGTTACGGGTGGAATGTGCCAGGAGTGGTGAGGATCTTTCTAGGATTGGGAGTTTGAGACCACCAGGTACTATATACAGCTGCCAGTTTGTGGAATTCTCTTTTTTTCTATATTTTTGGAATACGAGTGTGTCACTTGTTCTAATTGATCATATATATATATATACCCTTTCCTTATTCTTTGTGAGAAGAGAATAATGGAAGCTTCTCTCTTTATTTTGCTGTGGTTGTTTAAAAAATATAAGAGCATAGGATATGGAAATTACGAACCTAACAAAACTTGAAATTGATATAATCCAAGGTGCATTATGGTGGACGCTCTCCTTAAAGTAATATAGTCGTCCCCCATATTAGGACTTCCAACGACTTAACTTCTTGGAAGATTCAATAAATTCCTGTTCTTATGCTAGCAACAAGAAGGGTATCACCTTCTGTCTTAAGAGCCAAGTATGACTTAGAATATTTTCAAAACTTAACAAAGAAAGACACAATAATATGTACTCAACAAATCAGATAAGAACGAGATTTAAACTCCAGGCCCTATCCTTCTCTTCTCTAATACTTATCCATTTCAAACCATCCTCAATTTCGTGATGAAGATGTGAGTGCTTGGTATACCACACAAACTACGAAGCCGTATGAAACCTAAAAAGTATATTTATATACATACATACATGGAACTTAAGGAAGACAACAAAGGCTATATAGTTTTAAACTATGTATTACTTAAGCTATTATTATTAAAGATAGTTATAAATAGTTTTTGAAACTCACAATCTAACCACGACCAACATGCCGACCCCCTGTCGGCCGCCATGCCCACCCATGTCGGTCAATACGCCAACCCCGCTGTAATGTTCGGCCTGGCCATACGGAACCGTATTAACCCACGCACGGCCATACTTTACGTGATCATTCAAATGGCAGCCTCTGGCCTCACTTGCCCGCTCCTCTACGTCACAACTGCCGGAATGTGAGCGTGAACCCAATGACAATGGGCTCAATTGCATGGGGTTGGTCCCTCCTTCGATTATCAGCTGCACAAACTGTGCACCGGCCAAAAGGTTGGGAGACATTCCATCATTAATTCTGGCTCATGGTCCATCATCTCATCTGCAAAACGGGTGGTTGGCATAGCCATTCTGGCGGTGGTAATGTGGATAAAAAGGCAAGAGACGCCAGGGGCTCCCATTTGAATGATCACGTAAATTATGGCAGGGTTGGCGTAGTCGATAGGGGGGTTGGCATGGACAGCAGGTGCTCGACATGGCCGGCAGAGGCCACATGCGACATGTAGGCGATGGCATGGCAAGAGCGAATCCTCGGGCAATGGCGGGGACAATCAAAGAGGAGGGCTGGAAGACAAGTTTGAGGAGGGGTTGGATGCCATGAAGTCTGCACTCATTGATTTTGATCATAAATGCATGCACGACCACAGAAGAAATAATTACAAATCTATTTTTTTCACAAAAGAAATAATTATAAATAGAAAACTATTTTCTTTTGAAAAACAAATTTACGAAAAATATTTTATTTCTAAGAAATAATTATCTAATAATGATACCAAAGTCTCCCCTGGTAGGAGCGGGGTTCTTGTAAGGAACGGTATATATCATAAACGACAATCTATAATATATATATATATATATATATATATATGTATATGTATGTATATATGTATATATTTGGTTCATAGAATTATCCACTGAATTATATTTATATATTAATTATTTTGAGTCAATCAAAATTTAAACAGGGAAAATTAGGAAAAAAATAGTGTTATGTAGACGATCATTTCCGTGTATATTATCCGTTTAGAAGGTTACTATATTAAAGTAAAAAAACTTGAATACTCCTTAAACAAATAATCAGTAATTGCTTAAAGATTAAATCATCCTGTGTGTGGAACATCAATCTTACAATTGACTTCAGCCACATCACCTAAGAAAAGCCACCGATACCACCCCATCCAAACCGATCACTGCTGCAGCCACCACCGTGGAACCCACCACCACCGCATTGATTCTGCCTTCGTCGTCGAGGCCTCGGCGGCCACCAGGGCTAGTATTAACTGGAATTGCATCGGCAGGTCGATTATTAGCATAACTTGCGACTGCCTGCTTGCCATGGCCTCCATGAGTAGGGGAGCTACCCTCGGTAGTTTTATCATTAATAGCAGTACCAGCACGGCCGGCCGGCGGATTTAATCGGATAACTTGGAGATTCCATGCGTGGTGCAATTGCGGCAACCACATAAGGTATGAACAAGCCCAGGAGAATGTGAAACTATCCATGTCTTGTGGGCGAAGATCAACGCGTACATGAAAACGTAGTCTGCCCCAACAAGAGCTCTAATCTTTGGTCCACTATTAATTTTTGAAACACATATTGTAACGAAAGGTGGCAACGGCGCGTCAAGGATGACTTAGTCTTGGTGGCGGAACGACGATTTGGCTAACATACATTGTAGGAGATGAGTTCCATAGTCGTCAACTAAATTGTAGCCGATGCCTACCTACGTTACCACCCTCATGCATCAAACTCACACACAGCATATATATATTATATATATATATATATATATATATATATATATATTATAGGTACCATAAAAGTAAATGAATCTATAAAAGTCATAAGTGAAAATAATATTGAAGAAAATATTAATGAATTAATAAATTAATATAGTACAGATAGAATTGAAATGGCTAAGCCATTGGCCCACCAACCCCTGGCTACTGGAGGACATTACTATCCTATGGCAATACCTGCGTCAATTCTATTCGAAGGAAATTCTATAAATTCTTCATTATTATATAGTAGTAAGTCCATTTATTAATGAAATATTGATGGATAATTAAAATACCAAATTATAATCACCTCACATAGCATGTTAATGTACTAAACTACCGTAGAGAAAAAGTGATAGACAAATAACTAAATTTATTACTCCTCGTTTCTTTAGACAACTTAAAGGTTGGTTAGATCATTATCTAGCCTTAATTTCGAAACGGGAAGTAATACGTGCAACCAAGATTGACACAAATACAAATCAGATAAAAGAAGATAATGTTTATATTTAATAACTACAATATTATACCACTTTGTAGTTGACACTAATGTTTTAAAGGAAAGAATTTAAGAATTAATAATAAATTTAAAATGTCCAATATTGACTCATTTTAGATGGTATAAAGACACATTTTCATTCTTATTATTTCAAAAAGATGACTCTACTTTAGATTTTTGGAAAGAAAGAGTTTTAGCAGAATTATTTCCGTTATATATATATATATATATTGATGTTGTCTTAAATAAGATTTCTTTATTTTATAAGGATATTGTACAATTAAGTTTACAGATACAGTTTGGATCTTATTGCACAATTAAATCTTAGAGATTCAAAGAGAATAGTCATATGAGTTTCTATATTTAATTCCCCTATAAAGTTGCAGGATTTAAATATTTGTAAAATATCTATTATATATCTATCAACTTAATTAATAATATATATTTATCTTAATTCTTATTTATTTATTTATCGTAAAGTAATAGGGTTTTCTTTGATCTGATTAATTAATTCTAAGCTCATATTGATATTAAATTTATTCAGAACCCATATTTCTTAATAAATATTAACCGGAAAAATATGTATTTATCATCATCATTCCTATACCTCATTAATATTCCTAATTAATAAAAGCTCTCCTCATTATTTTTAAAAATAACTCTTTTTCCTACTGTTACCGATTTCTCGTTCTTTATGTAGATTAATGGTTTTTAAGTAATTTTAAAACATATATATAGTTGGTCCTTACAAGATTTTTAATTCGAAACCTTTATTGTATTATAATTGGTCCATTATATTACATTTAGGCCTGGTCGTTAACATTAGAGCCAATCTGTGACAATATTGTATAAGGAGTTAAAGTGGATTATTTATATATAATACGCCTATGGGCTAAAGAGAGGGATTTTGATGACAAAATTTTTTAGGTAAGTTATGATACTTCAAAATTAATCATACATCTAATACATATTGAAATAAGATCTAGTAGTTTAGATATTCCTATAGATTTACAATTTGTATTAACTATCTTGAAGAAATAACTTAGATTCATTATATTACTTCATATATTTTTATGAAAAATAAAGACTAATTTATTTATTGAAGTCTTAAAATAATCACAACCCAAATCACACTTCCAACTCCGGGTGCCTTATTCAAATTACATTACTCAACACAATGTTTGATATCATAGCTATGCACTAAATGGTCAAGAATTTGAGATAGTGCAACGGTTTTTTTTATTTTGTTAACTTTATCACTTTGTCATGAGAAGAATAAAAAAGTTTGCTTTCAATCGAGTTTGTATTCCGGTGAGTTTTACGACCTTCAAGTGTTATTAGGACCATACATTTAAAAGCCTTTACTCTTGATGAGTTCTTTCTTGTTCAATATTAATACTTCACCAAACCTTGAAAGAGAAAAAATTCACCGGATAAAAGATGCAAAGAGTACCTCAAAAAAGACATCCATGAGTACCTCAAAAGTATAGGAGTATGTTAATTTCATGGAAGGCAAAGCTATACCAAATCTATCTAGTTAAATATGTGGCCAAGTGAACTTAGAGTGAAATTATTAGATGATAAAATTGTACCCAAAAAAAAAAAAAAAAACAAAACAAAAACTGCAAGTCTTATAATTGAAACCCAGGAATGGTGTGAAGATCCTCATGCAAAGTTAGAAGTAGAAGCAGCATAATTGTGATACTTGTGGTTGTGCATCCACACCTTGAAGACTTGCCTGCTGACCCCAATGTCCTTGCAAAACCTCTCAATCTCCATTGCCTCCTCCTTGTCCCTCCTCTGAATCCTCCACCCGATCTTCTCCGCGAACATTGTCATCTTCTCCTTCTGCTCTGCCGAGAACTTGGTCCTCACTCTCCTCTTCCCTGTCTGCTCCGACTCTTCTGACTCCACCCGACAATCCATGCCAGACACCACCACTTTGCGGTGGAAGTTACGGTGGCACCCACAGGCTGCACACATAAGACCACCCTGATGCTCATCTGTCGTAAACTCCACGCAACCGTCCGTGGCATAGCTACCAAGGCTTGCTGCGTGGTTACGTTGGCATTCTCTGTAACTCCCCCTTTTGCATGATCAAACTCCATGGACGACCTCTGCTTGTTTCTGAATGTTTATGTCGATGTGTTGTCAAAAAGAATTGTGATGGCTGCTATAATGATTCTCCAAAAACCAATGCACTTGAATGCTCTTTCATCGATTTTATGTACTATATATGAAATATACGATGTTGATTAATGTTTATTTTAATTCTATTTGAGTGCATGATTGGGTACATCAGATCATTAAGAAAAATATTTTTTTTCTACCCATGTAACAACTTGTTGGATCCTCAATGCCTTCAAGATCTCATTTGTTTCACAGATATGAATGATTAGTTGATTTGTGGTTGTATGTCCAAGTACTATGACAAGGATGGTATCATTCTGCAAGTAAAATGGAATGGTCACAAGCCACGTTGGAGAGCCACTCAATGGGAAACAGTTAACGAATAATCAAAGATCATATGAGGAAGGAATCTATGTGCTGTGTTTGGTTGGGTACACGAACCTGAAACTGTTCTTATATTGTGAGCATCACATTCATCTTCCTCTTAGCTTTTTTCTACCAGGTACCGAATCAATATATACTTCATATCCAATCGATCTCACTATTTTAAATTATTGAGCGCACCTAAAAATTAATCTAATTGGAGATGGAGAAAAGTTCGGGAATCATGAGTTCTAACATCTTTTACTGAATTGAGCTGTCTGTTGTCTTGGGAACATGATCCAACAAAGCAAAATCTTGGGTTTCTTATATGATGAATATATTTTTGTTCTCCATTGTGTTAGTAGGAAGGCCGTATTGTCTGTGAGGAATATATTGGGGGCTCTGCTTTCCTGCGTCTTCATGACATTGCCAGATTCCCTTCCCATTGTCTGTCCATTGGATAAGACTATCATAACTGATAGGAGAAGGATTGAGATGGAAACAAGAAGAAACCTTTTCAGAGGGCTGTCCTTCAAATGGCTCCTTGATGTCTTACCATCCTTTCCGCTATCTAATTCCTTAAGCCAATGACAACTATGAATGACCCAAATAATACATTTTGAGGGCTGGTTTCAAATATTCCCGGGCTTTTACAGGTTCATGGACACAGTCACACATTGAAGCAATGCTTGCTCCTCGAATAAAGATCAATAGTTTTTCTTCATAAAAATGAATTTGTGAAGTTCCCGGAATCTCTCTCTCTCACACAATTGAAAACAGGAGCGTTGAACACTGTTTATGAACATGGATTGAGACCAGAAAGGCAACTCTAAGATCTGCGTTGAAAACAAATATTATAACTCAAAAGGTATCGATTGAGTGGAGATATAATCGATCAGAAGCACAAGATACGACACATGAAGAAATTACATGGCCTCATTGCCCTGCCAGCAGGTCCAAAAGAAACATATTTAGGAGGGCATGTTACAAATATTCCCAGGCTTTTACAGGTTCATGGACACAGTCACACATTGAAGCAATGCTTGCTCCTCGAATAAAGATTAATAGATTTTCTTCATAAAAATGATTTTGTGAAGTTCCCGGAATCTCTCTTTCACACACGATTGAAAAGAGGAGCGTTGAACACTGTTTACGAACATGGATTGAGTTTGCCCAGAAAGGCAACTCTAAGATCTGCGTTGAAAACAAATATTATAACTCAAAAGGTATCGACTGATTGGAGATATAATCGGTCAGAAGCACAAGATACGATACATGAAGAAATTACATGGCCTCGTTGCCCTGCAGCAGGTCCAAAAGAAACATATTTAGGCTGTGACAATGCTCACATTGTACAGGATCTAATAGTTAGATTACACATTGATAGAAGCCCGCACAACAAACTTTTAAACAATAATTACCTCAATTCAGATTATGCGTAAAGCTCAACTGCACATATAGCTAATCAAAATCAAGTCCACCCACTTGTCGATGATGATAGATACTACTTCTGTCATGTACGTGTAGGCAACTAAAATATGTTTCTCAACGAAACCACAGATGCAAGTTTAAGTTATTAATTTGTCAAGCTTTTGCCGTCACGTTTTTGTTTTGTGCAAATCAAGAACAATGTATTTTTAACTCGTGTTAATTGTTGGGTCCAATGGCTTCTAAACGGAACTTGTAATAAGTATTACGGGCTTCTTATTGTGATTAACCAAACAAAATCCTCATTTTAACAAGTAAGGATGAACATTATCAAACAAAATAGAGAAATCAGACAAGATAATTTTATGTGAAAAACCTTAAATTTGAAGAAAAACTATAGGGCAAACAGCCAGATCATATTCATTATATCACTATTTTGATACAAAATAGATTCACGGGAGAATAAACTCCCTAATACCAATTTATTGTACTTTCTACAAAATTGTTATAAAGTCGTAGAAGATAATAAAGGAAGAATATTACAGATTAAGAACTTGGCGAAGTTACTATTAACGATTACAAACCAATATCAACAAAACATTCACTTTTTTTAATCTACATAATTTTCTTTTTCTCTTTACAGCAGCAGTTTTTCTCCAAAACCCAAAAACCAAAAACTAAAAGAAAAGTGTCGTACGTTACTTTTATTTCTTTCAACGAACCAAATCTGAAAAATCTTGATTTTTGTCCAAAACATGGTTATAAGTTTATATATTTATGGAGGAGGGACAACCCAACAAATACTTATTGTAAGTCTCGTTTGGAAGCCCATTGGACCCAACAAGTGGTATCAGAGCTTGGTTGGCGAGTTTTAAAATTTCACTATAACATATGGGCCTTGTATGTGGTGAGGGGGAGATGATTTGGGTGACATGATGTATGAGGGGAGAATTGTTGAGTTTATCCCACATTATGTATAAAAATGACCGTTGACTTGTATATAGGCTAATAGGAAAACCTTATTCTTTAAGTTAGTTTTTGGATTAAAAAAGCTCGTAACACTTATTGTAAATCCCGTTTGGAAGACCATTGGACCCAACATTAATAAGTTAATGTTCATGGTATGGCACACATCTTTGGCACAAAATAAGAAGTAGAAAATATGTATGGACAATAAGAGAGGAGCTTATATACCGACTATTAATGATGTGTATATACTACTATATACAAGGAGAAAGGTGTCATTAATTGGCTGAAACTCTCTTGCAAAGAGCAAGGGACGAGAGCACAGATTGTGCGACCATGAAGAGGAAGGCCATGAGTAGAAGACCGGTAGAAGCACTGCCCAAATCAAAGAACCTATCAAGCTTGTTGAGAGGTTCTGCTATGTTGAACAACCCATTCTGTTCTAAAACTTTCTCCAAGTCGTCAGCCACCTTCTTCAAATCCAGAGTTGCCCCAAAGCCCGCTCCAACACCAGTGGCCAGCACCAATGTCACACCCTGTGCCATCAAGTTTCCATTCACTAGATTAATAATTCAAAACTGAATATATGAGTAGATAGTAGATAAATAAAAAATGTTTCCTGTAATTACCTTGTCGGCAACAAAGTCGAAGACAAGAAAGCCAAAACCGCTTGTCATCTGTTTCCCTGTGCTTACAAAGTATGCTGCAAATGGAATTTGTAGTAGCGTGTAAGCCAAGCCTACGACAGCGATAGAAAGCAAGTACCTGATACAAGTTTTTGAAGCCAAAGCTAAGTAAGATTAGTCGAGAGCATATGCATCACAAGTCCCTAACCAAATTTCAAACGAATTTGTTTGTTATATTAGTAGTCAAATTATCCGTGCTTACGGCATCCTACCATCAAAACCTTACCTGAAAGAAGGTGGAAGCAACTTTCACGGATTATTTATGTACTAATACTCATGGTTTTACCTGTAGGCACAAACATCCTTGAAACGCATAACTTCGGAAGTTGATTGTGAGGGTCGTTGTGTTTGTGGCCAGAACGATAATAGAAGAAAGGAGAAAGATCATAGTGAAAACACGAAGCAGAAACACTGCTATCGACCAAGTTTTGAGCAAAGATTGCTGTGTGTTGTGGGCAGCAGACATCTCCTAAGTACAAGGCGCAAATATTCCCCTTCAAGCTGCAAATCCTTGCCTCAAAGCACAGCCAAGTTTTGATCTATTCTGCATTATTTTGCACGTCGGTTGAACCGGGCTTCATTACAGTCAAGAAGAAGCTGGTTGTGGTTTATTTACAGTTTCGCAATGAAACAACATGGCAGCAATCGCAGTGGATATGTAAGCCATGTTTACACTTCATACCATCGCTGTGTGGCCCTTTTTTACATCAAAGACTTCGACATCAAATAGTGGCTTGACGGTAATGATCATATAAAATTAACCAGTCAGGAATTAGTGACATATGCATGTCTTTTGTAATTTGTTTTTTTCAGCAATGCTGTCTTTTCTATTTGAATAGCAGGCTAACAACAGGATTCGAGGACAGATAAGAAACCAAATGAAGAGCAACAATAAAATCACCGTGTCCTTCTTCTTTGAAATATATACTGATCAGAAACCACCAAAAAGTACACCACTGGAATTAGTGACATATGCCTGTCTTTTGTATTTTGTTTCATTTCAGCAATGCTGTCTTTTCTATTTGAATAGCAGGCTAACAACAAGATTCGAGGATAGATAAGAAACCAAATGAAGAGTAACAATAAAATCACCGTGCCCTTCTTCTTTGAAATATATACCGATCAGAAACCACCAAAAAGTACACCACTGGGCAGGACGGTCATATCTTAAGCACCCATTCATCTACCATTACACATAAAGCGTAAATACATCTATGAAAATTTTTTCGATAAGAATAATACTCTGATAGATGGTTCTGCAGGTGGATCCACACATTCGGATGTTTTAAGCTCATCAAGCCAAGACCTAGGTGAAGAATAATCTATGATAGCCCAAACCTATTCATATCCTAACTAAAAATTACTATTTACAAGTGAGAAATAGTTGTATGATATATACAAACCGCAACTACAAGAGCAGAGTGAAAGCAACTACCAACTATCAGATCACTTCTGCTGCGTCGCGAAAGCAAAACTAGTCAGCAAGCTAATCTTGGTGGGAACCCCATGCATATATTCGCATAAGGCGAATCTGTAATAGAGAAGTAAAGCCTTAAGTGACATAGGTAGATGGAGAATGGCATCATACAGCTAAATAAAAACTGCGTGTCTCAAGTTGCTTAAACATGCATTCTATCATCATTTTCACAGCAGTACCTGTGCAAATGCATAAATTGCTCGCACAATCCTGGAGTAATCTGTCCCCATCATTTGTATCACAACATCTGCTAAAAATGTTCCCCATAGCCTGTACAGAGTAATCTTGTTTCAGATAGTTGAACAAATGCCAGAATTTTGAAAAAAGAAAGGAATGAATAATAAATGAGTAATTTAAATATATCAGAACATCTCAATTTAAAACAACCATGCAGGAAATTGACGGCTTGAAGGCAAAAGACTAGTGAGACTATATGAGAGGCTATACTATTTTGCCAACAAATGTAGGACAGTACAAAAGTTTTGTTTGTGACAGGCAGGACTACAATGAAGGAAAAGCATATTCGATCACTCTCACAAGCAAAACAAAAAACATATGGGAACAAAACATGGAGGACTTATTCAATCACCCATTAAATGATTTGACAAATTCCACATACATTGTACCAAGGAACATCGTCAAGCTGCGAAATCCAAGATATCGTGAAGCAGCACTGCTGAAACCCTGTTATCATGAAAAAAAAAGCGAGAGATTCAACACCTTCCTTATAAGCACAGCATATATGGAGGATAAAGTCATAAAGTCATTTTTACTTTGGACATAAGACTGACATATGATCGATTCAAGGGAGGGAAAGGTTTAAGACTGAACCTGCTTTTTAGGCTACTTAAAATAATTTGGGAATAGAGTGGTCATTAGCCACAACAATCAACCAGCTAGTAACTGGACTGAAATGATGATTCCTCACCCACTACCTCTCGGTAGCAAAGCAAAGAAATTGAAGGCATTTTCAGACAAATAGATTTGGCCTTTTGTCAAGCAAACAAATCAGAAAAAAAATAAGGACTGAAAAATAAAATGTTTGGTCCTTGAAAGAGACTCACCTGTCTGGCCGCAAGCAAGGCTATTCTAGATTCCAAGTTGATAGCGGCCAATTGCCCACCCTGAAATCACCAAGCTTATCTAAGAAATGGTGAGAAAGCAGTAATGCAATTCATCCAATGAATATGACATTATTTTCCTCGGGCAAAGCATATATTTAAATTGTTGAAATTAAATTCTGTCCCTAAAAAGTTCACAACTCCATCAGATCATTTTTCTAAGACAAGCTTTAACATATGTAGATTTCCATTTACCAAAAACAAGTCCTAACAGAAAGTAATCACCAATTGAAGCACGATATCAGCATCTTGATAGATGAAAATATTCTCATCTACAAGAAATTAGAATACAAAGTCAATAGTCAGCTAGGAAGTGAGGTTTGTAAAGTTGGCTACAAACAAAAAATGGATATCAAGACGACCATGTTATATGGAAGGTCGTCAATCGGCTAAGGCTACGGAAATAGTAGGCAAAACATTATCAACTTTAACAGAGGGGGCAGAATTCTACTAATTTTAATATAAGACAGCAAACAGGCACATGAATTCCCTAATGTAAAAGTCTTTTAACCGAAGAAGTAGCTCTAAGTAGAAAATGTATCTTCAAAGCAAGACAAAGGAGGCTTAAACTACAGACAGCCAAAATGAAAATCAAACTGAAACACTAATTAAAGATCTTAAGTAATTGACTCTTAAGGAACCTTCTTCAAAATTTCACGTTTGATCTGATAGTTAGCTGCCTCCGTCAACACCTTCCTGGATAGGTTTCCTTGCAAGCTACCATGGAACACAAACAAAATAGTGCTACGAACACAGTCAAAGGAATAAATAGCAAATAACAAAAGTTAATTGACCTTACCACTTGAAATATTCGGGCAAAAGTTAATGCACTTCCTCCCTGAACACAAGTTAAACAGAAGTCATGCACAAAACCAAACATAACTTATCCCATTTCAACAAGAACTAGAAGGGAAAGGTCACAAACCTTCAAAATCAACGCTCTTACTTCATCAGCCACAACTTTTAAAGCAGAAGCTTGCATGTTCCGTGGTTGAGGTCCATACCCAGCACCACCACCATCTTCCTGAAGGAGAGGAATTTCGCCAGCTTTTTCGCTACCAAAGTCAGCAAAGACACTCATCAAAATGTTACAATTAACCAAAGGAATGAATGCCACTTGTAAAGATCTAGTCAACTTTGTTTAATTTAATTTTTATAATCTTTGAAACAAAAAAATCAGGAGTAAAAAACAAAAGATTCCCAAGACACATCATAGAGTATGTAGCATTATGTTCAATACCACTGGATTCATGTCAGGTTTGAGCTATTGCATCATCACTGAAAATGACATTTGTATACTTTTAAGAGAGAAAAGAAAAACAGAAATACCCAGAGTACTCCTGCAATAGATGAAGAAAAATTTCAGCTTCCAGGTCACCAGTAGGAAGCTTGCTTGAACAGGGAATGCCGAACTTCTTCCGTACATCAAGTAAGACATTTCTGTATGACGGCCGCCAGCCTCTTTCAAATCCCAAAAATAAGAATTCAGACAACTTCCAGCAACACATACATAAAGATAACATAAATTTTCTGGCTACAAGTCATCTTTTAAATGAGGAAGAACATTGCAATGATTGTAATCATATAGGGACGTAAAAATTAAAAAGAAAAACAGACAAATAACCTTATGGTTGATCTGGCATCCGCAGCTAGAAACAAGAATCGAGACTCAAGTAAGTGAATGAACTCCTCTCGTTCTTCCGGAACATCTAAGCACAGATAACATTCGGCATCATTTCTCCTTGCCAAGGACTTCAGTACAGGACTAAAATAGCTGCAAAGAAATTTAGTATCTTTCATTAATAAATGTCCAGCGAAGACCAACCCAAAGCAACACCAAAGAATGCTCAATGGAACAGTAGTATCTCACAACCATTTTTGTCTCCCAGGCAATCAAGGATCTTATTGAAGCAAGTTTCAATTTTCACATAATGGGAACACACCTGGGTCCAAAAAGAATGCTTTCAATGTCATACAGCTCCGAATCAGAAGCCAACTCCAGCACCACCCGAATGTCCGGATCAAAGCTGGCTGCAAACCAACCACTCAAAGAGTCAATCTTTTGAAGCAAAGTCGGGCAAAAGGATAACATACAACATTTAAAAAAAACACCTTGGATCCTTCTCGTATTCGCCGCCGCACGAAGGCGGACTGAGCTCGGCTTGCGAGGGCGGGGTGTGGTGAAGGCGGAGCGGCCATTGTTAAAGTAGAAGTACGACAAGGAGGAGGAAGGGGAGGAGAGGGGTGGCGGTGTTGTAGGAGCGGCGGCGGCGCGCGCGCGGCGACGGCGGCCATTTTCTCCGGAGGCTAGTGATCAGTGCGTAGAGAAGCTCTACCACCAATTTTTATGTCCACACTCCAAACAAGTGTTGGTTGTGTGCAAGTGAGGGTGCCCGTCGTCGGTCGGTCGGTCAGATATCGGAAAATTGTCCACGATGCCCATTTAACCTCGGTCCAAAAATTGGTTTTTTACTGTTAAAATTTTTCGGTTAAGTTAGTCATAGTCAAAATTTGATAAATATAAGAAATTAATTTTATCTCATATTTATTTTATCATCTAATTATTTTTATTATAAATATTATTTTTCTCTCATAAATAACTAATCTCTCACTTACATGATTGTTATTTCTTTTATTTTTATTTCTTGAGTGTAGGTTTGGTGATTCATGCCATGTTGGATGAGCAATATATGCCAATCTCTCTCGTGTCAATTAGCATAAAGATTAAAATTATTTTTTTAAATATATTTGAATAACAAAATATTATATTATAATTGGAAAATTCAAAAAATAAGATTAATGTGAAAATCTATGGATAGATGTGTGTCAAACAAGCCTTCCATTAAAATTAAAAGTTTATCAATTATTTATTTTATTGGAGGCCTAAGTAAGAGATTGTAAAGAGTAAATAAGTTAATTATGGAATGTTTATCAAATGAGCCAACACGAACTGATTTGAAAAATTATTTAAATAAACCAACTATTCGTTTTGTGGTTGTAGTAGATGAACATTTTGGTATATTATTATGGTGTAGATTAAACATAGTAAAATGCCCTAATTTAAGAAAATTTTCTTAATATGTTTTAGTCATTTCTATATCAATCGTTTCCTCCAAATTGAGTTTTAATATTGGAGAACAAACAATTTGCTCAACTAGAAATAATTTAAGTCCAAAAAGATTTAAAACTTTGATAAGGGTCTACAATTACTTAAGGAGTTAATATAAAGGTAATTCATATTTTATATCCTTGTATTTTTTAATTTTGATATATTTTTTAACATATGTTCTTCTCTTCCAAGTATATTTTTTACTTGTAAATAAACAAATAAGTTCATCATCAAATTTGTTTAGAATAATGAATATTAAAGAATGGAAAGATTTTGATGATTGTATCAATAATGATTGTGCGAGGATGTTATATTTAGTTTTTACTCTTCTAATATTTGTAAAATATTTCAAGTAATTAACTTTTTGTGATGAAAAATCAACAACTAGAATATTTTGTTGTTAAAGTATATTCAATATTGGATTACATTTTGATATCAAAGATTATTTTAAAGTTTCTATATATTGATTATCTTTTATTTGACTTGAAAATGTATGCAAGCTAAATTTTGAAATTGAGGCATTCTAACTACATAGTAAGTAGTTTGATATAATTATTGATTTAAATATAGTGTTATAAATTCTTAAATATGAGGATGACTTTTATCTTTTTTCTATCTAAATCATTTTGGATTATTTTAGATATTAAATATTAATTATATATATAAACTTAATAAATTTTAATGATATTATGATTTAAAATTTTTATAGAACATAATATTAACTTCACAAATGTTGAAGGCATTATGTTATTGATATAAAATATCATAGACTTGGTCTTTCATTCGATCAAACAAAGAAATGTCCATATTTAGTTTGTTTTTATTCGGTCAAATTCGGTTAGACATGCTTGGGACTTCGTCGGACTCGGTAATTCAGATGTCCGCACCCACCCCTAGTTGTGTCACTATTTTATTTGCGAGGTCATTTACCATTTACCAAATTATAAGTTATAATTGGATAAAGTGTTTCCCAACCAAAGGCAAGCATTCCTACCTCAAACTTTAATCTAGGCTGTCTGGTTACAAAGATGCCAAGATCTATTATTTTTATTAAAAAAAAAAGCTCCCCAAGGTGCCGGTGGCCACCCAGCGGCCAGATTTGGCCATGCAACCTTATGTGGCAGGGAGGGCGGATATGGTTGTCACTGGGCAAGTCCGTTCGTCTTGTAGCAAAAAAACAAAAACAAAAGTTGTCGGTAGCACCGTATCTGACTGCTACGCAGCTTGTAGTGCCCAAACCTGGCTGGCAGGGGCTAAATTGGGCCGCAAGTGAAGTTCTTTTTATTGTTGCGCAGCCAGGTTCATTCGTCGCCACATAATGCTGCATAGCTAAATTTGTGGCCAATCTGTGGTCACATGCCAAGATCAGGTTATAGCCAGCCATGTCTAGCCACCCTACAGTTAGATTTGACTGGTGGCCACCTGGGCCGGATGTGGCCGGCACAAACGCTCGGCACGTGCCAGCATCATTACGTGGAAGTTTATTTTTTTTAAATAATAAATCTGGGTAATCCTTGTAATCAAATGACCTAGATCAAAGTTTGAGGCAAAAAAATTTTTTTGCCCCCGGGGTACAAAAACAACTCTTTTTATATTTTAGATTAAAAAAATTATAATTGATAAATTATAAATAAATGTATAACTTATAATACCAATATATATATAATTTATAATTTCATGCTATTCGATATTTTATGATCTCTATATAGAAACCTAAGGTAAAATTTAACTCAAACAAAAGAAAAAAAACAACTTTCAGCTTTGTTTGACACAGACTCCATATTTTGCATGTAAAATTATATTTCAAAAATATGAATATTAAATATATTAATTATAAATAAATAGAATGACATTTTTTTTAAAATGTAAAAACCTTGGCCTCGGGATTTTAAAATGAAATTCTTTTAAATATTATATTATAAATATTTAGTAGAGACAAAGTTGAACTAATTTGACATCAATTTGAACTTGAAAAGATAATTTGTTTACACCTAACACTGGCTATAAGACCAAACAAGAAACGTAATATACATAGGTGATATCACCCATATATTATTGAAAATTTTAAACTGTCATTTAGGGTACTTAATAAATGATGACTTTTTTATTATTTTTAATTGTATTATCTAAAAGACCTTCTAGTAGATTATTATTCTTGAACACAAATGATCTAAATTTTATTTTAAAAGAATTAAAATATTATAATTAACAATGTTTTAATCACGTTTCATATAATATTCTCAAATGGTACCTTCAACTCAAGTACAAGGTTTAAGTATTGTAAAAATATATATTTATTAATAAACTGTGTATAAGTGATTCTTACATCACTGATAATAACATATTAAACTATGTTTTAATCATAATTTATTCTTTACTTAAATTAGTAAAATAAACTCCCGCTGGAGATGAATAAATGTCTTATAAACAATAAGCCTATTAACCAATTATATAAAAAAGAGAGTTCTGTTCAACCACAACGTAAAAAAAACCATATTCTTGCTGTTAATAATTGAAATTGAACTTATTTTGGAAAAAGAAGTTCAATATATTTTTGATAGTTAAAAGGCTAATGATATCCTCTAATAACAAAATTGTCAATTGTAATAATTTTATAATAATTAGAAGAAATTTCACTTAGTTTTTATTTTTTTAAAAAACAAAATAACCTCCAAAAAGAATATTCTTGTTCATCCGTAAAAAATGTTAATATCGATGGCAGTATCATTGGACCCGTCTAAGAGGGTTCCGATTACCCGATTATGTTCGCCTCAAAAGAGTTAAAATGCAAACCCGTGTCCGTCTATTTGACACCACCGTTTGGTTCGGGTTTTGTTCTGTTTGGGC
Source organism: Piper betle (assembly GCA_033002965.1). Taxonomy (NCBI): domain Eukaryota; kingdom Viridiplantae; phylum Streptophyta; class Magnoliopsida; order Piperales; family Piperaceae; genus Piper; species Piper betle. Next base: position 22,434 of record JAURVB010004468.1, read on the forward strand.
GGAGGAGGAGGAGGCGGCCGACGCCGGCGGCGGCGGCCGACGCCGGCGATCCCGCGAGCACCTTCCAGAGCCATCACTCTTCCCTCTCTTCCATCTCCCCTCCGCCGGCGAGCCCTTCTTGGGCTGCGAAACGCCAACTTAACAGTCGATGTCGCCTCCCTCCCGACCACCGCGCGGGCTCCGGCGGTGCCCATACCGTCGGAAGACGGCCGAGAACGGCGGCGAAGCTGTCGGCTTACGAGTTGGTTGGGTCGTCCTCGGACTCGGACGAAGGGGCAGCGTGGGGAAGCGGAGGAAGAAGAGGGAAGTGAGAGGGTGCGGGAATCGGAAGAAGGTTTGGGGAGGAAATCGGGGGTGGATAAATGGGCAGCGGGGGGTTTATATGCTCGGAGTGATAAGGGGTACTATTTCGATAGTAAAGGCGACCGCGATAATCTGGCATTTGGTTCTTTAGACAGGTAAGTTCTTCGTTTTAGGAATTCTTCCCGAGGCATTCATCTGATCCTTTTCGTAAGTTTGTCATTTGTTTACTTTAATTTTGATTATTTTCTCACATTGTCCTCGAGAAGCATGCTTCTATTCTGTAATTTGATCAAAATTTGTCGTGGATTTTGTTCCTTGTTAATTGGAATCTCAGATTCGTATACCTTCTTTCTGTTAAGAGGCAGTCGCTTAATTATTCAGTTGTGTAGCTTTCCTTTGTTGTTACGTTAAATGTTGTTAAGAATGGTTGGTTTGACGCCAAGTCCTAGAATCCCTACTCCTTTGCAAATATTATCACTTGTGAATTGTGGCCATTTGAGCATCCAATCATCACGGTTTTCAACACCTTAATCTTTACGTTTATGGCTCAGTAGCATGTCTGACAGATTGGCTCTTAATTGAGGACCTTCTTATTGGAAATGTCCATCTGTGAATTGTGATAGCCATTGCTGATGATTTCAAGGTTGCTCAAATTTGTTCCCCTGTTTCCTTCTTTTGGTCGCGCTTCAGCCTAGTAAGTATATATGCGGTTCAATACACAGGATATATCATGGTTAGTTTGAGCATCTGTTATTATTTTAGCCTTGGTTTGGTATTTCTGCAGAATGGATGTTACTCGTTATAAATCCCACCATGCTACAATTGCATCTGGATTTCATCTCCAAGTTGTAGGTTATTGGAAGAAGAGATAATCGTTGATGGATGCAGATGGAGATGTTGATTCAGTAGATCATAAGCTTCGTGACCATAGGCCCTATTATTCAATAAAGTATGCAACATTAGATCTCCTGAAGGACTTAAAACGCTTGCGAATACATGGTGATAACAAGGTTTCCATTTTCCCTGATAGTTTATTCCTTTAAATGAGGTAGATGCCTCAGGTGAGCATGCTGATAGTGGTCCATATGAGAACGAGAAGAATCTTGGGACGATGAAGTTCTTCGAAAAAGTGGAGAATTAAATAAAATGTCGAGGAAATGTCCACATGATCAACAAGTGTGGTTGGCATTTGCTGAGTTTCCGGCTAGTTCCCTACTTGTTTTAAAGTCTATGTAGAGAACCTCATGATTTGAAATAATATTATATTATGTTTGAAAAGTTGTTGCCTGAAAGTACTTAGCAAGAGATTTTAGGATACAAGTCCTATATATTTTTCCACATATGTTAGAAGATACGATAGGAAAATGAAATTCTATCTTGTGTGCTGAATATCATAAGTTCTTTATGTTCAATTTTTTTCTCAGTTATTTATTGAGGTTGGATTATCGATGATCATGTATACATACAAAACGTGTTATCTTAGAAGAATCCTTCCATCTAATATGGTAATTTATCATTCTTTTGGATTTTATGGATTTTCAAGATTTATTTTGACACTATATAGGATGTGTCTTATCCTTTCTCATGTTCAGGACAAGATTGCAGCAAGGCTGCTGCAGAAAGCTGCTCGTCTGCAGACTATGGAGAAGAAGATAAGTATCCTAGAAAAAGCCGCTGAACTTAATCCGAAAAATGAAGAGTTGATGCTTTCTCTTTTAAAGGCATATCGAGGCAGAGATAGAACTGAGGTCCTTATGGAGAGGTGGCAAGGAGCTTTGATGCAGCACTCTGGCAGCTGTAAGTTGTGGAAAGAATATTTATGGCTTTGTCAAGGTGACTTTTCCAAGTTTAAAGTTTCAGATATAAGAAAGGCTTATGCTTATGCTGTTCAGGCTCTATCTTCTGCCTGCTTGAAGCTGTCTAGGCAGGTTCTCTATTTTACCTCTTTTTCCTTCTCAATGGTTTGGATCTAGCGAAAAAGAATGCACTTTCGAAAATTCTTCCTATTATGCAGAAATAAACTAGTTCGCTGAGAAAAATTGTCATTGCATAATACTGAAAGAAAAGAGGAAGGAGTCTGCCTTTAAGGAGCCATTTTACTATGTATATATATATCTACACGCATGATTTGAAAGAAAAGCAGGATGCAGTTAGATTGAATATGCCATTATTGCTAGCATATACTCCATGTGACTTGAAATAGAAAATTTATGAGTGTGATGACGTGCTCATAGTATAATTTCAGAATTGATTGAAGTAAGAGTGCCTATAGAGACATTATTGTTTAATTTTTATATGATTGCTAATCTGATAAGTTGAATTGGATCAGGTTTTCATGGCATAACCAATTTTATTTTGGTCCTATTATTCTTCACAAAGACTCATGAAAGTGCTCAGAGAGAAGCAGTGGAACCGAAACTTAGTCAGCTGGAGATTGGTTTAGTTGATATATTTGTTAGTCTTTGCCGGTTTGAGTGGCAGAGTGGGTACCAAGAATTGGCTACTGGATTGCTTCAAGCACAAATCGAGTTTAGTTTATTTTGCCCTTCTCTTTTTCTTACTGGGCAGAGTAAGCTGAGACTGTTTGAACACTTCTGGAACAGCTCTGGTTCCAGAGTTGGAGAAGATGGTGCAATTGGGTGGGCAATGTGGCTTGAAAAGGAAGAGGATGTTAGACAGAAGATTCTAGTGCAAAACTCTTTGCAAGAAGATGATGTCGGTGGATGGACTGGGTGGTCAGAGTCTGTAACAAAAATTAATGCAACATCCATGATTCAAGATGAATCCCTTGAACACATTGCTAGTGAGGAGGTTCAAGAGAATCCTGATCTTGAAGACACGATGGTGGAGGAGGATGTGGAAATATTAGTGAAAAATCTAGGTGTTGATGTGGATGCTGCTGTTGGCACTGATATTAAAGATCCTATAATTTGGTCTAGTTGGTCAGAGGAAGAGTTCGCTAGAGACAACAAACAGTGGATGCCTGTCCGTGCAACATCTGGTTTGTTCTCTTCCTCAATTTCTGTGAAGACGTTTTCTTGGTTCTATATTGTTGAACCATGACTTTCTTGCTGTGCAGTTATAATTCTTAGGTGCATGTGAAGGCTTGATTAATTTTCAACTCCAGCTAAAAATCCAATGAATTTTAATCTGGGAATGCTTATTTCTGGGCCTTGTATTAGTTATCTCGTGTTTTAGGCTAACTTGCTGTTTGCTTTCGGCCTATAGAAGCCATGGTAAAATCTAAGTGCCATAAGTATAAACTTAGAAGTGCGTCGCTCGTTTGTTATGTGGTCTACCTATTTGTTTGAACTTACCATAAATAAGGCAGGTGGAAGCTGCTGGTGTGATCATGTTGTATTCTTTCACAATTGTTAGTATTTAAATAAAATTCAAAAGTATGATCATTTTCATAACTTAGAAGATGGAGTACAATTAAATTAAAATTCAAGTATGTTAACATTAGAGATCGATATCTCCATTTGATGGACAAAATAAAGTTATGGCATCAGATTTTTTTATTACTGTAGAATTTTAAACAATGTTCTGCTAAAAGTTTAGCTGGCATCATCCTGTCCTGTTACATAATTTAAGTTTTAAAATTGTATGTCAATGTGCAACAAAGTACATGGCTATTTATCTTTGACAATTGGATCCTGAATTTAGTTCTATGCGAAATTAGCAGGAGTATCTTCTAATCCTGATGCAGTGGCCATCGAAGATGACGAGCAAATTTCTAGGATCATCTTATTGGATGATATTAGTGAGTACCTATTTTCTTTGTGTTTGGAGGAGGCTAAATATTCCTTGGTGTTCCAATTTATTGACTTCTTCCAATAGAAGATTTCGGGGAAGTATGTCAGTCATTGCCCTTTTAGTTACTATGATATAACAAGCTAATGTTGATAAATCTACGATATAATAGTTGCCTATTTTTTATGAACACATATCATATATAAATTGTGAGGATTTAGTAAAGTACTGTGTTGTGTACATTTGAACTTTGAAAGAAAAAAATGGATATTTTAAGTTTCTAACATGCTATATTTAACTTGAAATCTGTTCTTTTTGAGTAATTCATATTTGTTAATTTGTTGTTAGAAATTAGTGAAATTTTTTGCACTTTTTAACCCAATGTGGGAATCAAACCTTGCAGTTTCAATATCTTTATGTTTGTAGTTGGGTTCTTACCATATAAAGTTTTCGTCTAGCACAAGGGACTCACAAATGAGCAGATTAGTAGATTTCTTTATTTATTTTTAATAAGGAGGAAAGTGTAGGCAAAATTGTGCTTTTTCGGCATCATTTTGGTACCACAAAATTTAGGTTTTCATTTATTGTTGCAGTGAAATACTGGTGATTAATAGCTGTTAAATGTGCTGAACCTTGCCTTCGACTGGGTATCCACAGATAATCAAAGTTGGAAGGATTACATCCTGGGCTTGGATATACTTCCACTGCACTTGCTCAAGGATTTGAGGAAGTTGCATCTTGCAGTTAATCGAACTGAAACTGGCTCAGATTATTGTAAGCTAGAAAATCTTTTGGGCAGCTCTGGCAGTTTCCTCAAGCAAACAAATCTTATGAAGTTTTTGCGGAATGTATCTTGCTTTTCCTTAAAGCATTTCCCCGTAAATATATTTTGCAAGAGGCTCTTCTCTCTGCTGAAGAGTTTTCTCCATCTCATGCTAATTCTGTTGGTGCTGCCATCAACCCTACTTGACAGCTGGCCAAAGGTCTCTTGAAAAGTGATTGTCATGTGATCTACTTTGTCTTTATTTATTTGTGTGATACTTCTATAAATTCATTTTGCCATTGCTTCCATTGCCTCTACACAGTACCAAATAAATTGTGGCCCATTGTTGATGAATATTGTAACAGGTGACCATTCAAACAATTTTCTTTTGTTTGATAATATGCATATTTGCACAGAGTTGTAATGCTTGCAGATTCTATCGGGGCACTTGCAAATGATGAGAACTGTTTTCACATATATGTTTGAATGATTTGTGAATCTCATTATGACAATGGCATGTAATGGCTTGATTATCAAGGAATTATTTTGTGAACGCTTTTTTACACACACACACACACACACACACACATATATATATATATATATATATAGTCATTCTACACCTCTTATCCTTTTTAAACATATTTAAAAATTTTTTTTTTAATCTTTTAATCTTCGCTTCTTCTGCTTGGTTAGTGAGAGTATAGCAGTTTTGTGTAGCCAGTATGGAACGAGATGTAGTTTCATGGTTTGGTGTGTAAGGTCATGTTTTTAATAGACTTGGTGGACGGGCAGCTGAATGATTTGTTTACGGAGTGATGGTATAAAATGATAAAGATGATCGAGTACTTGTGGTAGATATGTGGGTTCATTTGTGATAGATTCTCCTGCATTAGCTTGGCCAAATTTTTGGCTTATTTCATTTTCCATGAAGAATATGAACCTTGAATACAGTTAGGCTTTATCAGTTATCTCCCAACAAGCACTGACTTTATGTGTTTCTATGGGTGGCCTTCTGTGTTTCAACTCATAGTTAAAAATAATTATAAAGAGCACTGATCTTTTTGATCATAGTGATCTGCTGTAATATATTTATCTGTCACTTATGTTCTGCTCCCTTCCTTCTCCTTTTTTGCATTATGGTTAAATTGGATTGTGGGGATCAAGTTTATGATATTTCAATGTCAATAGTGGTGCCGGTGTTATGATGGTATGAAATGACTTTCTCTTTGCCTTTATTTCGTGATTGCAGGAATCCATCCGTGGTTGTTACTTTGTTTGCCTTGACATTTGATCTGGCGAAGTCTGGACCACAGGACAGAGTACGTGGATTGTTTGAAAGAGCACTTGCTAATGATAAAATGCAGAAGTTTGTACTGATTTGGCGGTGCTACCTTGCACACGAGATCCACTTAGGCAATTTTCCAGCTGCTCGGCGGATGTTTTTTCGAGCAATCCATGCTTGTCCATGGTAAGCTTAACTTTCATGATTAAATTTGGTTGAAGTTTCGAAAACTATTGTCATATAACTTTGAAACGTAAATTATGTTGTCCACCAAATTATAGCAGCATATGTTAATGTTTTGGATCAGTTAACACGATTGAATGATGATTTGACTTTTACTACTTCATTTAGATGTGTTTGGAATAAAATCAATATTACCTGAAACTTGTAGTGATCTTTACTGGCTTTCTTGGCTATGTTAGGTGGAAGACACTCTGGCTTTCTGGTTATAAGATACTCCATCAGGTTTTGACTACAAAGGAGCTGTCCGACCCTCAAGAAGTAATGCGGGTTAAGGAGCTGCGATTGAGGACTGACATTTATGAGATTCTCTTACAGGATGACATCCTGTAACGATGGCATACAAAATAATAATAGATAAACTAACTAATAAAATATTTGTAGATAACTCCCAAACTAAGACATCCCTAATAAAACCAATGCACGACTCACATCTAACGAAATCTCTTATTCCTCTGAGGAACGTGCATGTTAGGAGGCCATCTCTTTTCCGCATCAAATTCTATGTGCTGTTTCTCAAAATTTTGGCTGACCTTATCTGTGAAGAACATAAACGAAAGGCGGTTTCAATATTACAAAAAGAGGGAAGAAATTTGTTTGAAGGATTCGTGAGTATTGTCTGGTGATTCATCATATATTATTAAATTCGATCGTGCAATCTACACAGAAATCATGTAAGCTATCATCGTCTATCTAATTTAGCTAGCGTGGATGCAAAAATGGGCAATTAAAATGATATTAAACAAGCAGACTAAAGCTTGATTACTCATAAATGATTTTGCTGTATGCCAGCTTTCCTAGCTCTCCAATTGTCCTCTTCAATAATATTTTGCTCAAATGGGACTTTCTAACATATATTATCCGAGATCACGGACCCATAAACGCCACCCCTTCGTTCAACATTAGGTAGATTGATTACGAACCTAACCAGTGTATCATTAAAATAATAATTAAGAGTTTTTTATTTTTTTTAAAACAATAACTAAGAGTAAGAAATGGAACTTGATGCTTACCTTCAATTTGACTTCGTTTTATCGTCGACCTCTTCGCCTCCTCTACATCCATCCTTCACCCGAACAATGGCGACCACTGGTACTCGTCGGTTCGGAGACTATTGCTCTCCCATGGATGATCGAATCTCAGGCCTCTCTTGCATGACCCTCGAGGAAAAGGTTGGTCAGATGACCCAGATTGACAGAACAGTCGCCCCCCCACAAGTCATCAAAGATTTGTTCATGGGTAAAGATCACAAGTCATCAAAGATTTCTTCACGGGTAAAGATTTTGAGAGATGAAAGAATTACAAGTATCAATGGTGAGAGTTTGCTTTATCTTATAAATGAAACTTGTTTTGGTTCTTGACGCAGGGCGTGTGTTCAACGGTGGAATCGCCGCTCTTCCATAATATCAACAGCTACCATAATATCAACTAGTGAAACAAAATTCAATTTTTATCCCATATTTGAACTATATGATTCAGCGGGTCTACTCAAAACGGGAGTATCAATTACATTACTGGTTTCTATATTGTCGCACGCGAGGACACAAATAGAACTTGGAAATTTTATTTAAGACTCTGGATAAGTGGATTATTTCGGATTTGAATGAGAGCTATCTATCCAACACCAGATTTGTGGAATTTAGCTAGCTTGTAGGACGCACTGGTAGAATTTCTATGTCCATAATAATTGAAAAAGATGATGATAGATGATACGGTTGATACCTAAACCTTAAGCAATGCGGAATGAACATTAATTTTGTTTACTGTGCGTAGTCGTTGGCTCGGACAGCAAATATGATATTGAGAGTACTTAGTCTGTATAAGTTTGAAAAACGAGGCCATGGAGGGCCCTAAATATATATATACTGTTGGCTAAGCTCGACAAGGAGTATATGCTTGCTCATGACTATAAAAGACCTCATGTGTTCTTCATTTTCAAGCTCCCATTTCAATAACGACTTCAAATACCAAAGATGACCCAACTAGCAAGAATCACTTCAAACACCAAGTAAATATATATACATACATGTAGTAGAGATTATTATAGAAGTAATACTGTAATATAGATATTACTTGTACTTTCTACTAGCTTGCTAGCTTGCTAAAAAGTAGTAGATCAAGATGTAAACGGCGTGCAAAAAAAAAGATGGTTGTTTTTAGCCTCTTGTTCTTACGACGGTGATGGTGCCCCGGCCTTGAGTTTGGATTCTGGTGAGGGCAACGACAGCTTTGCCAGACAGGCCTGGTCCCTCGGCAGAAAGAACACAAGGATGGCATGCAAATTCACCTATGGGGTGTCTGATTGGCCTGGTTGGACGCCTAAGGATTCTTGCATTTATGTCTTCTAGTGTGACATCTTCTTCATCACCCCCAGGCTTCACTAGCTCAAATGGGTACGCCACTTTTCTCTTCAACTGCGTTGGAGTCTCCGTACCTGTCCATGGAGCCGGCAAATATATTTAGATGTAAATTTTAACCAGCGATATTCTTGCTGAATTGAATGTCATATTATTGTACATTACTAGAAAGTACCCGAACATGACGGCCTATCCCTCCCATTTGTCGATCGTTTTGCTGGTCTGGTCATGTCTTCAGTTGCCAGTCTTTTGTGTGCAGCAGGCGTGGAATCTAGTGGTACTTCTTGTCGCTTGGTGATCTCTGTGGATGATGAAGAGCCATTGCTCATTCCGACGATGCTCCACGACGAGTTTGTTGCGGAGTTGTCTAATTCAAAGGCTAGCACAAGATCAATAGAAAATGGAAGTAAACAATGAAACTATGTGACCAAGTGGTCATGCACGAAAACCTTAACAAGTTTGCAGTTCTAGTACCAGAAGAGGCAAATAAGTCATCTTGGTGGTTCAAATACAAGATGTTCTGGGGAGAGAAAACAAGCATATCAGAACATAGCGGTCACTAATGTAACCTTTATATATAAAATTTCTTGAGAAGAATTATTAATAGATGATAAGAATAACAAGAATTACTTGAAGAAGGATGTTTTCGTCTTGAATATTGTGGTCATCATCCGAAGTTGTATCTTGTGGGCAAGTGTGCATCCATTTCCTTTTACCTTGGTTGTTCCACTCGACTATGGCGTCTTGAAGATATCCAGTGGAGGAAGTATCGTCCGAAGCAGGGAAGGAACTGCTCTCCACTACTGCAAGAGCAAAGCAGAAATTACCTGTTATTGGCCACTAGTAGTTAAGAAGAGAGATACGAGAAGGTTTGAGGACAGAATATGATATCTACCCAAAGGTACATTCGCATCAAAGAGCCCAAAGGTGTGGAGATCCCAATCCATTGTAAGTAATCAGATGATCTTCGTCAATCACGAAGGGCAAGAAAGCAAGGTTTATATATTGAAGGCCGTCGGCAGGAACAGGGAAATGGATTGAAAATGGCAAAGATGGCATTTCGATTCTTCCTCGTGCTATGCTAAAGTTCTCACAGACTCTTTCTTTACTACAAAAATTGAGGAACTTTTTGGTGCAACTCTTTGGCTCAATTATCCATGCTATGCCCCACCTTGCCTTGGATATCATAAAGCCATGTGTGAAAGGAGAAGTAAATATAGAAAGAACAGTGGCATGATTGAGAGTCAATGACTTTTAATATAGAATATAAATTTGTCAACCATAGATCACACAATTATTGTAAGAGTTCTTTACCAAAAAATATAAAGGGAAACTTAAATGTTTTTTTATAATTTTTAGCTTGGATGAAAAAAATCACGCATAATTATCTTACTGGAGAAATTTTTTTTTATAATGATAAGTCTGTTCAAACTTTGGATTTAATACAAAGCAATCATTTTAAATAAAAAATAACCCCACCCAAACCAATTTGGGTTTAAAATTTTACAAATGACAACTTTATTTTTTTTAAAAAGCCGCCCCGCCTACTGTGTGTAGAATGGCCTGGCCAGCCAGAGATGGCCCGATCCCTATCCCCAGCCGTAGGATCATCACTGAATTTGGCCGCCACAAAGGCAGGGGGGCTAATTGCCCCGGCTAGTCATGACTTAAGTCTTGGTCCAGCGGCTGCAATGGCTGTAAGGCCATCCGAATCATAGAATTTTGCGCTTATGCTGGCCGTGGCCAACAACGACCAGATCCGACTGCCCCATATTACAAGGTTGCAAACCAAGGCCATGAAATTTTCCACTAGCTGGTAATAAAAACTTTTCTTCTTTTGTGTTAAAAAGATCATATTATAAACTTTATATTTCATTAAAATCGCTATTAATTAATCAACTCTTTGTTATGATTCTACTCATAGCTTTAACTTTTGAAGTCAATGCTTGTAACTTCTAGTTAACCATGGTTAACTTTGTGTGATAAAATTATGACAGCTTAAAAAATACATGATTTCAATTTGAAATTAATCTTTGAGTAATTATTTCAAAAGCTTAGAAGTGAAGTTTTCATAAATATAAAAATCGAATTTCACATAGCTTAATTTTGACTTGTTTGTCTTAAGTTTAAGTTGAGCATAGTAACTAATTAGTGCATACTCAAGATGTTTCGAGTTTGAGAATAACTTAGGAGAACTTTACTTGTATTTATCTATTTTCTTTTGATATGATTTAAACAGAAAAATATATATGCTAAAGATAATTTCAATTCAAAACATGACTGAGCTTTAGTTAATGTGAGTCAAACACACACACAAGCCCGAATATGCCTCATTAGAGTTGGGCTGAATTTGGAATCGAGCTTTTGTAGACAACCCTAAATTGATAATTCAATATACTTCTCATCATGCCAAATAATGTAATAAACACATGGCTAATCTAAATATTAATCTATCATTTATTTGTAGAAATCATGAACTCACAGCAGCATTAATTAGTCCCGATTTTTGGGATTCTAAATATGAATTCTTTGTCTTTCAAAACTGTTTTCCCTTAATTTTCAAATGATTGCATGCAGGGTAAATGAGTGAAAGAGGTCCAGTATGAAAATTTCCAACATATGTATAATTATGCCCATAGTATTAATTATATACATTGTGTCGACCGTTAGAACGTTAATGAAGCAAAATTTTTGAACTGGTGAAAAAGAGTATGAGAGGACCATGAATAAATGGAGAGGCAATGATGCTGCAAGAACAATATGTAAAGGAGAAAGGGATGGAAAGGAGCAAGGGAGACAAGAATTCAAACGTTTGGCCTTCCTTTTCTACGCATCATGCTCTTCACAATATTTCTTGGTAGGGCAGGATTGGATCTTCTAACAAACCCTTCTTTGGCTTCTTCACTTTCACCACTTGACCAGACCAAGATCTCTTCTTTTTTGTTTCTCCAACCTGTTCCACTGTTTGACTGATCAACCATCAAATCCTACAGCCTGTAATCGATGTGCCAAAGTAGCTGGTCCTCTAATTCTTCATGACCCACAACTTGGTTAAATAATGGATTTGGTTTTCTTTCAAATTTGGTGCTTAATGACTGGCATGCATGCAGCTTAGAGCATGGTACCACTTTAATGAGTAGCAAGTATTGTCAATTTGAATTGGAGGGGTTTCAAATAATTAGGGGTGGATGTCGGTCTTACGAACGATTACATGGTCTTAAAATATTTATATATGTTGATAATAATCCCATATGCATGCTTATTTATACTGATAGCTTGGCTAGTGAGGGTGGACAATACAGTACTGAGATGATATCCATGAGCTTTAGCTGGGTGATTAAAGCGAAAGAAACAAAATGTTCTTGGATCTATCCTATCCCAAGTTCTGATTGTTCGTATAAGGCTGTATCTGAAAGACTGCTTGTACAAGGCAGAAAACGTGGTAGTACTACTACTACACCCCATGCGTGTCCTTGCACACCCAGACACCCCACATACATGGCTTTCACAAGAGACACCCTCGCACACACGAATTCCACTAGTTTTTTTGCAGCAGACTTGCTACTGTGGGAGCAGAAAAGTTGATTACTTTAGTGGAGGATGACATGCATGCACAAAATACTCTTTTTTCGTTATTCAAATTCTTCCCATCGGTTGAGATCAGTAAAGGTGAAGGTGGTGAAAAAAGAAAAAAAAGTGAACGTGGTGGTGAATTTGCTGGACTTGGCTCAGAGAGAAGAAAGGCAGAGATATGGTCATAATACTGCCGAGAAAATATAATAATATATATAAAACAAGGGAAGAAGCCGACACAATAATGCGAGTGTTGTGAACCTCGCTCGACTTTGGTCGTGCTGACCTTATTTCCACGTTATGATTAAGTGAGCAACTGTTTGACAGGGCCAGTCCGTGGAATATTATCACAAAAGGAGGTTGTATAATTATCAACTTGCATTATAAGTAGCTCGTATAAAAAAATATTGTATAGGTAGAAATTTGAGTAGTACATGATCTAAGAGCTGATTCGAGTTAACATTTTGTACGAGTAATAACATTAAGGACTTAGAATTCTGGGTCGAGCCAAGCCTGTCACTAATTTATTCCAGCTGATCTATCGATAATTATCATCAAATTGGTAAGTGTTAATATTAAAGCGAGCATTTGTTTTGGATGAAATATAAAGAGCACAAGTTCGAGTTTCCAAGTCAAGCACATTTTGTTCTTAGGGTATGTTTGGTTGTTTTGAAACTGTACAAAAGAAATATAAAATTTCGTAGTTAAACATTTTCTTATATTTGAATGTTTTGAAATTTAATAAAAAATTCAATTTTAGTTAAAATAAACCTATATAAAAATTTTATAAAATATTATTTTTTATGAAAAATAAAAGATATTGGGAGAAATTTTGGAAGACACGTGCACATAAGAATACATATTTTATTTTATTTTATTTTCTCACTATCAAAGTATGTACAAATTTTTTAAAAAATTTTAAAAATTTCATTGCATATTTATTTTTTATGATTTTTTTCCCGTTTACATTATTTTCACGCCACCTAAACGAACCTAAAGATAGTTTTATTCGATCATCACATTTCTAATATTTCTATGCAAAGTAATTTATTCCAATTATTAATGAACTATCTCTTAAGTCCTTGCAAAAGTTTATTCATATTTATAATAAACTATTTCCTCATCACTGAGCATATATAGTGGGCAACGCTAAAAATTAAAATAAGGTGAAAAGCATGTTATAAATTATGATCCCCTTTTGTTGTTATCAAAGGGATATTCCGATATATATATATATATATATATATATATATATATATATATATTTGTATCTGCATCCTATTTGATACAGTAACAACTTGCCTTAGCTGGCTGTTGGTTACCAAAAAATATGGAATACATGCATCATAACATGAAAAATAACTATGCTTGAGGTATAATGTAACAAAAATGATTAAACATGAAATTCAAATATCTATAATAATTTATTAATCATTAAATAAATTATGTTATATTAAATATAGCATGCAACAATAACATAAGGTAAACTAATTATGCAAAAGCAAGTCCTAAAGCCTCCAAATTGTTTCTCATAGGCACAACTATAATTCAAATAATATCAAGAAAAATTCCAATTTTTATTCTTCAATTTTTTCAACCTAGGTTGGTAAGGGAATCACCAACCACACCTTTAACTATCAGTCTGAAGTTGCTTACATACGGTCATAAAACCGTGTTAGTGATAAAACAACTACTCATATACAGTTACAAAATAGTGTTAGCGATAAAACCACTAAGTCGTATAATTATACGTAGGGTTGCTAAACGAGTGAACGAGCCGAGTTTGACTTGTGTTCGAACTCGGCTCAAATTGTTCGAAGTTCGTTCGAACTTAGCTTAAGATTAAACGAGTTTGAACATGCATTCTTGAGATCGACTCGAATATTTTTATGTTGTTCAAGTTTGACTCGAGTTCAAATATACTTAAACTGTTTAATTTTGGCGAACTCGAACCCGGCTCAATTGTAAAGCGGAAAGTAACTCGCTAAAAAAATAAAGTCAACATTAATTGAACCCACAACCTCCAAGCCTTCAATTTGAATACCTACCATCTAAGATATCTCACTACTTTGATATTATATTGTATATAAATAAATATAACTAGTTACAATTAAACTTATTAGTATATATATATATATATATATATATTATATAAAAACTATATTATTATATTATTTTATTCAGTCGAGTTGAGTTATAACCGAGTCGAGTCAAGTCGATCAACGCCTTACTCAAACTCGGCTCGAACGATTCGAGTTTGAGCTCTAGTATTTAAATGTCGAGTTTCGAGTCTAGTCAAACCGAGCTGAATACCAAATGCTCACGAGATGGCTTGCTCAATTAGTAGCCCTAATTGCATGAAACAAGTCAATATATTTCATATCATTATTTATGAAGTCTTTTAGTAATTATTAGTATATGTCAATTTCTAATTATGCCGGGAGGGGTGACCGTCTCATCCAGTTACAATCAACAATCACTTGTATGCTTATATACGCTACATGACCCACGACCTGTAATTACTGATATTTATCATTGACTCACTTTCTATGTATCACAAGTGCATAATAAGTCGCCTTGTATCATTACGCTCTGTCACCCCTTTCAGCATGGGGGCAAATATTTTATCTTTCAAATAATTTTAAAGGTGCGGCCCCATGTCAGACTAAGTCAATTCCTTGACCACGGTTGTACTTGGCGTATGGTGGTTGAATTTGGGCTCAAACTGACTAGGGTTGAAAAAGAATATACAATATTTCAAGTAATTATATGGACCTCAAATCGCAACACAACTGAACTGATGCATGAGCAGAAAAAATGGACCCTAGCCTAAGGAAAAAGAACTAGATTTTTACCCAATAAGATCTAGATGAATGTCATGAATGAATAATATCACACACCAAAAAGACAATAAATTGATAAGTTAATTAATAATTAATTTATCAATCCATAAATTTGTAATCATATTAAAGCTTAAACCACCAAACAGTTAGTAATAATTAATTCTAATTGTAACCTACCATCAAAAAATTATAACCAAATATTTACTAATCTTTTCATAAAGCACAATAATTTATTTCCATCCACTTAGCTAAAATTTTACCCATGACATAAATACTTTATTAACATGATAACACATTAATGCCTTACCCTTTTTAAATTAATTAATTATTCAAATAAATATTCACTCTTACCTGATGATAAAATAATTATTGACTTATTAGGATATATTTAATTACTAATATTAGCGTATTTTTCTTGACGTGTTAATTATTTAACTAAGAAAATCTCATTAATCTTAAAATTTTAGTTTACTATTTATACTATTAATTAATATCACAATTTAATTCTAATTAATAAACGATTGTGTTCCACTTATTGAACAGGGTCTATGGTCTGTCTATGACCCTTGGATGCAGATGGCATCCTTGGTGTGATCTCATAGTTCCTACGGGTTGGAGACGATGGGGTCGGTCCATGGATTTTCCTTCCTTTTGCCACATTTCGCTCAAAGGGTTGAAGGGAGATAGTGTATCAAGCTGTAACTTATTCTGTTAATAATAACTTGATTATATATTAACAACAACTTATCAACTTTTCACTAACTCTATTTAATCATCCTAAAATCAGTTAGATCGTCGTATCTAATTATTTAATATAACTTGTATTAAAATTTAAATGATATCACTCGTAAGATTATTTAAATTACATAACTCGTTAAGAGATCAAACTTTAATTATTTTACCACATGTTAATAAGATTTAATGTTTAATGCTTATTATACTATTGCATTTTATTAGCCCATTTTTTCTACCATAATTGATTAATTGTAACACCCCAAATCCGGTTCACACTCGTGAACCGAACCGGCATGTTACCAGCCCCGGTTAGGTCGGCTAACCCGAACCTAACTCATACGGATCCAATCTCGGCGTCTTAAGATGTAGATACGACTTGTCATGCATGGATAAATTCATAAAACCCTAACATGATACTACATGGATGACATGCAACCTAAATTTCACACCAACACAATTACAATCAAAATTAGTAAAAATTCTAAAATGAAAGGGACAGAATTTCCCCTAAAAATGCAATTAGGGGCCACCCTGTCAAAATCGTATATTCAAACATATATACGTATAGCAACAATAGCATTCACACATACTTCTAATCTATTATATTCATCATTCTCTGAACTTTGGGTCCTAACCCATCACACTTTTGCTGCGCTACTCTGATCATTTCACATTCTATCATGTCTCATGCATTTGAACATGTCATTCACAATATAATAACATAATAACACAAAATTAAACATTCAGAAATCTAACATGTGTGTGTGTACAAGACCTCATTGCTCCTCCGTCCAAGCTGGCTCCTCCAACTCGTGATTATTACCTACATATAGTATAAAAACACGTCAGTAACAAGTGTTACTGGTCCGGAAAATAAAATAACTATAACAAGCTGGCTATGAGAGCAAACTCTCATATGAAAGAAAACATCATATACTCCACGTGAACACTCTGAAGGGCACTACTGAGGAGCCACTGGGCTGCAGACCCGGTAGCATCCCGAACTTACTGATCTGCTGCTGGTACTGTGCCGCTCTCAGCACTTCTTTTTCAGTACTTCTCGTGAAACTTTATCCTAAGCCCTCTCCTTACCTCCATATTTCTCCTGGCCTTGAGCACGAAGGCCGAGTACTCTCAGGCAGTCGCCTTTAGTACCCTTTGAACCACAAGTCCGGACATGCGCTGTACTAAACAGTACCCGTAAACCTCCACGTTCTCCGGGTGTGAGGAACTCAAACGCGGAGTTATCAGGATCCCTCGGGAATGGAACAGTCCGCTGGCACTAATCCAGAGCCCGCTTTGACTGTCACGGCATCCTCTGCATGGTACGTGCAGTCGATTTCTCCATCTCTCGTCTCACAGAAACACGAAAACTATATATATATAGGCTTGGGTAGGGAGTTACATAATAGGCCCGAAGGCAACTTTTGGTGGATCTTGTTTTCGAAATCAACCTCGAGGGATCTCATCCTCGAGGGGTTATTAATCCGGAAAATGTTCGATTAAATGGCCCGAGTTAAGTGGGATCCGATAAAACGCCACTTAACCCGTCCTGCAGACAATAAATCAAACATACAATAGAAAAGATTAAAACAGACGAGTCCTAAACGGACCTGGTAGAAGCTCCAAGCGTGTCATCGCGCCTAGGCGGCAAGCTCCTACTCCGTACCTACACATCAAAACTAAATACTAACGCCTGCTAACTAAATGATGAATCACACACAATGACCGTCAATCAACAATCAAATAATCATAAATATGAAAATAATTCTAACTAATGTTATTCATACCAATTTTACTGTGTTTTTCCTAAGTTACATCGTACCCGATTAACATGCTCAAATTTACTTTACATCATCGGATCACTTAATATTTACTCATTACCAATCATATCATACATATCATTACTTCTTTCATGCTCAGACTTCTATCATGGGAATCACTCAATCCTATCATGTTATGCTAACAATCATCAATTTAAATAATCAAATTGGAGGTAATTATACCTCACATCGTCGGCAATCGGCGACGGCTAAGGTTCCGTCGCGTGTCTCGGAGCTCGAATTCGGCGCTCCCCGGCGTCCGACGTTCGATCGGGCTCGACTGGGTGAGCCCCGCGGAAGATCCGGTGAATTCCGGCGAATTCCAGAAATTCCGGTTTTCCGGCAGCTACTGGCGGTTTTCCGGCGGCTTCCGGTGGTTTTCCGGCGACAATCGCCGGCGGCGTCTACTGGCCGGAAAGTGGTCGTGTTGGGTACCCTCGGAACCGGCTCGGCGAGCCCGACTCATCTACGAGGTCGACGCGGCCAACGGAGGTGGCGGCTCGCCGAAAAATGCATAAAACAGAGCGGCGGCGTTGGGTCGCTAAATCCGGCCGGCCAGGGCGGCGATGGCCTCCGTTCCGGTCGGGGAAGGTCGCTGGAAGGCTGAGGGTGCTGAGGCGACTGACCGATCGCGGCGGCGCTGGTCGCCGGCGGCGGAATCGGTGACGGAAGCGCAACGCGGGCGCGGCGTCGCGGCGTGGCTTCCTCGCGTCGCGGCGGTCCGACGGGGGCCGGACCTGGTCGGGGCAGCACGGCAACGTCGTCGCCGAGCTGGGCGGCGTCGGTCGACGGCCGGGCGGCGCCGACAGCGGCGGCGGTGGCGCGCGAACAGGGGCGGCGCGGCACGAGGGTTTGGGCGTGGGGGAGAAAAGGTCGGGGCGGAGAAGAAAGGTTGGGTGGCAAACTTGTAATTAAGACTTGACTCGTCTCCGGCTCGAGTCAAGTATAATAACTAAGTCGTATTAAATCCTAAAAAAATTCATAAAAATCGGGAAAAATCCCGTAAAATCAAACAACACCAAAACATCATAATGATATGCTCTAGAACTATCAACCCACCCAAAATGCCCGTAACGCATCCTAACGCGGTAAACGGCCTAAAACTAATTCTACGATCCATTATATATAAAAATAATAAAAAAATGACTGGCATACTCTCATATATCTGATAACTCATTCTGTTCTGTTGTGTTCATGACGTTATCATCATATACTTGGGTACGCATGACCCTCATAGCTCATACACGCGACTGGCATCGGCTCGGTACACGTGTCCTGAAACTGACTCAACTCGAAAAAATAACGGTCGACCCGACCGGTTCTGAATATAAAACCCTAACTCGAATCGTGGGTTTTACATTAATTGTCAACATGACCAACTATATTAAACTTATACTTAAAGTTAAACTTTAAAAAATAAGCTCAATAATTACTCTATCATGAATGACTTGTTATCAACACTATTACAAAATATTTATTTTAGACATGATAAAATATACTAATTTTATCTTATGAACCAATTATAATATAATATTATTACACTTAATTTATTTATTAGCGAAATTTAATAAACAATCATACCCATCAGACTATAAATAGATTGAAGGTTCTAATTATCCCATATTACAAATCTTAATTAATTAAGTATTAAAATATTCAATTTTATCTATTTTGTGCTTAATTTTTAATTCTTGATTATAGTTTAATAATTATTATATTATAATTAGCTAGTATTATATTGATGGTAAGTGTTAAAATTTTACTTCATTAATCACTTATAATTACCCATATTTACTTATAAACTTATAATACATGAATCAATTATAAACAATTAATTCATATAGTAATATCAAACTACCAATGGATTAATAAGGTTTGTTTAACCTAACCATAATTATTTATATGCATAAACTGGTTATTAACTTAATCACCATGGCCACAAAGTGTAAGGAGCACTGATCATGCAACCCAGTGTAAAACCAAAGAAAAAGAACGGTGAGGGTGGAGGGTTGTGCACAACACGACACCATGCACATGAATAAAATTCTTTCACCCAATACCACAGAACAAACAGTAACCCCCCACATGGAAAAAGCAACCCTCCAAACTGATCAACAATGTAAAATAGAATAAATAATAGAAAATTATTTATGAAAACATCACAAACTAAACTTAAAATATACATAAATAACATGAGCAAGAGGAAGGAAGAAGGAAAAGAACAAGGATGGTGAAAATACCGAAGGAGAGGGGAAGAGCATGGGGAGTTGACGTTAGTGGGGAAAGATAAAAGGGGGACGGTGGTAGATGGGGACAACCCATTTACAAGTATATATTAATATGAGGAGCGTTCAAACTCCAACATTAAAATTTTTCCATTAAATCTTCAAATATGCCCACCTTCCTATCCATACAGTCTAAAATAAAATAATGGAAATATTTTTAGGGTATTTACAGACTCCAAATATGACATTTAATATCAAAATATGTTTCCAATCCCAAACCACAAACCCATATCCCATATTGACATCCTTTGAAATTGGTATAAATTCTTATACAATGTAAATAAGAAATTATTATTTTTAATATTTAAAAGATTTTTGTTTTATAGAACATTATATATATTTAAATCGGATCACTCCATATTTGATACCAAAATTCTTAGATATTTAGGATATCATAATAGTTTAAATGTAAATTCAGTTGGATATATTGGATTTTAGAATATTCTCACCATAAACCGTTCCTCCTTGTAGACGCTCTTACGGGGAAAAAAACACATGCACTTACATTGCTGGAAATGGAATTGGGACATTTCATTTCCGCTGCCCATGTTTATGTTGTAACAATCACGAATCAACCACATCGAAGAGTGAGCATATATAACAATTATATACAATAGCACAAGGTGATGTAAGAGGGAGGCGTTGGTATAATTAGAACATGACGATGAAATTGAACTGTGCGAATGTTTTAATTTGACATATGTACTCAGAAGTGAAGAGCAGCGGCAACAACGCCGGCGGCGAGACTCATAGTTACCAGCGTCCCCGACGAGGCGAGGGAATTAGCTCCTTCACCACGCCGTGCGGGGAAAGCCTCTCGAGGTCGTTCTCAGGAGTAACGATCTCCGTGTAGGGGACGGAGGAGCCGGTGGCGGTGCCGTCAATGCAGGAGGTGGCGCTACCGCCGTGGCTAAATGGAAACCGGTAGAAATCGTAAGGGTTGGTAATCCCAAATGGGAATCGGGGGAAATCGTGGGGGCTAGCATTGGGGGCGGTGCTATGGTCAGATTGTTCTTGTTGTGCATGCAGGATGGGGAGGAGGAAGACGACTGCAATTAGGACCCAAAAGGACAGCCTTGTGATTGAAGACGAAACCATTGACGGGAGAGGAGATAGGCAGGGAAGATGAGGAGAGATCATCAATGGTCTTGTTGATCAATAACGTTTCACGGGGAAGGTGAGCTAGCAGCCATATGCGCATGCATGGTAGCTGTTATAAGAGGCACGTTGGGAGGTTGGGAGGGGACAGAGTGGCAGTTGATAGCAGAAAAATAGTTTTTTCTGTTATTATCAAATTATTTAGCATTGTTTAGTAATTTTTTGTCTGACAAAACAGCGTCTCTTAACGGTTAATAAAGCCTGTTTAGCGACAAGGTACTGCTCGTGCTCGTCTGCCTTAATTAAGAAAAAAATATTTATGATTTGAATTATTCTTATTGGATAACATAAAGATGAAAGCTTTTCATTTTAAATTTGGAAAGAGGTGGTTAAAAGAAATAACAATAAAACTTATTAACAGGGAAGGATTCCATTCCATAAGAGAACTTGTAGGACTTAAGAGCAACAAACATGATACGGAATAGGGACCCTTAATTTCGACTTATATATTGATATTATATGTCCATTCACTGAACTTCACCAAACCTAATAACTAGTTTTCTATTATTTTTAAAAACATAAAAATAATTATAAACATATCCCTGCACAATATTGTGTGGGTCATTGCTAATTAGTTATAATTAAGTTCTACCATCTTTTTATGACTATGAATATATATAAAAGAAGAGGCCCAGTTGCCCTCGAGCCACAGGCCAGGTCCAGCTGTCGGGGGATGGACCCAGTCAGATTTTTGCATTATTTTTTAAGGAGCGGTTAGCTCTGGTCACACTTAAAAAAAAAAAAAAACCACACCAGAACTTGGCCGCCCGCAAAAGAGGGCATAAAAGATTTTTTTATTATTCAAATTTAGACCGTATTTATTATCGGATAG
>JAURVB010004469.1:0-68496 GCA_033002965.1 Piper betle
CCGGATTTGGGGTGTTACAATCGATCTAGGATAATTATATGACATGGTGGCTCCCGCTCCTTCATGCTTCTATTATTTTGCTTCAATTTCTACCTCCCGGTGCAAATTGATTAATCAACAAAATAATGCATTAAGAATTGCCATCACAATCGCATACGGTGTTGTGTATCTTCCGACCACAACGACAAACAAGTCAAAAGACTCGTCGTATGATGAATTACCAATGACTAATCTAATTAATTTCTCCCGAAATCTAATTAAACCTCGTGATCTAAGAAATAGGTGATCAATCTATTCTTAGCATTAAGAATATGATAATTCAAACATTCCGATTGAATGTTAGAGCAAAAGCTTGAAATAAATTCAATTAAATCATGTTAAGTTCCACTCTTCTCTAGAACGATATGATGAAACAAAAGAAGACTAATTAATTATAATATAAAGAAGCCAAAAAAGATGAAACGATATGATGAAACTCTTCTCTAGAGCGAAATAATAGACTACTCCATAATAAAAATAAAAAATAATATAAAGAAGAAACTAATTTTTATTATGAAAGAGAAAGAAATTACAAAAACTAAAAACTACTTCTATTACTAAAACTCCGAAGCCAAAAGATGAGATATGATGAATAACAAATGACCACCCCTTTATATAGAAGTGGAGATACAAGAATTTGGAAGAGGGTGTTCATAAATCGACGTAGTCTAATTAATTATAATATCCCTTCAAATTTCCAATCTCGACTCCCATTGAACACCATAACTTTGTAGCTCATTGGGTGGGGCCAAGTGTCATGATCAATCAAATCCAAAGCTTAATTTATTCATCTTTTTCTGCATTAAAACACCAAAATTAAGCATATCTAATAAAATATTAATTAACTAGAATATAATGAAAAATATCACTAAATTAATAATGTTTATACCCGAGAAGTATAAAATCATATTAAAAACATGGGTAAATATTATATATTTTAAATACTTAACAAGTATTAATTATTAGAATTGCATGCTAGGATTGGTGAATTGTGTGTTATAATAATATATATAAATGTAGATTTGATTAAGGATAAAATATGAAATTTGTTTGATTGAATGGTGTTAAAAATGGAGGCTAAGAAACTAATTAGGGTAACTAGGTAATGATCATGATCTAATGCAAACTAGCCTAAGTAAACTTGCTAGAATTGATATAGGTTGATGTGTGTTGATTGATGCGTGATTGTGTTGATTGTGTGTGCATGCTATAGGATGTGTGATTCATCATGCGGGCGTTAGTTTTTAGCTTGATTGTGTAGGTACGGTGTAGGAGCTCGCCGCCTAGGCGCGTGGACCCGTTTGGAGCTTCTACCAGGTCCGTTTAGGACTCGTTCTCTGTTTTACGCTACTCTATTGTGTATTTGATTTATCATGTGCAGGACGAGTTAAGTGGCGTTTTATCGGATCCCACTTAACTTGGGCCATTTAGCCAACAGTTCTTTTTCGGATTAATAACCCTCGAGGATGAGATCCCTCGAGTTTGTTTTCGAACTTCAGATCCAGCTCAAGTTGCCTTCGGGCCTATTGTATAAATCCCAACCCAGGCCTATATATGTATAGTTTTCGCGTTTTCGGTGAGAGATGGGATGAGGGTTACTTGCGGCCACGTCTTCAGATAGGGCGTGTGCTCGGAAGAGCGGGCTTTGGAGCTGGGGAGAACCCACTTCGTTCCCGAAGGATCCGGACAACTCCACCTTTGAGTTCCTCAAACCCGGAGAAGTGTGGAGGTTTACGGGTACTGCAATGCAGCGCATGTCTAGACTTGTGGTTCAAAGGGTACTGAAGGCGACTGCCTGAGAGTGCTCGGCCTTTGTGCTCAAGGCCAGGAGTAATATGGAAGGTGCAGAGGGCGGTAAGGAATGAAATTTGATGCGAGAAGCGATAGAGAAATGGCCAAGGTATGAGAATGAGAAAGAAAGGGGACGCTGTCGACCCGAGGGTGACGGCCCGATGGCGACGGCTCCCGTATGTGCCCTGATGAGAGTTCTTGAGGAAGTATATGGTTTTGATTCAACAGGAGAGTTTGCTCTCCTGTGCCAGATTGATATTAGTTATTTTTCGGGCCGGTAACACTCGTTACTGACGGTTTTTCTATATATATGTAGGTGAGGAATGCGAGCGATGAAAGCTGTCGGGACTGCGGAGGAGCAGCACGAAACCGCGCACACATGTACCTGCCACGTGTAATGTATAATGATGGTTGTTTAATGCTGTGTGAATGATTATTACAATGTTTTTGTCTTGATGAATTGCCGGTTATGAAACGAACAGATAAATATGAATGAGTAGGGAGCCTTGGAGTTCAGACTCGGCTCAGGTGAAAACAAATGAGATAATGATTGAATGTCATGGTAGATTGTTATGTTTTGTCGTATTTTGATAAAATATTTATATACCTTTGTTGTGGACAGGTTGGCCCTTATTGCACTTTTAGGGAAAACTCTGTCCGTTTTTCCGTAATAGTGTATATTTTCTTTTGGTTTCTCATTTATTGTTTTGTTTTGTCTTTGCTCGCACGTCATGTCATGCATGTAGGACTCCGTTAGAACCCAATTGTTCCCATTCATGCATCTCATGTTTGCATCTCCATCTTGAGACGCCGAGAGCAGATCCGGGTCGGCTTAACCGAACCCAGTAGATTAGCGAACGGTTCGGTCGCCGGTGACATTTCCGGGTCGGTTCACGGGTGAGCCGAAACAGGGTGTTACATTGTGGAGACTTTCGATCATACCAAGCCTTTCCCAACATAAATGAGAGTACAAATAAAAAATTAAGACAGACCTAATCCAAATCTCTATCACTAATCTTTTATCATCATAATTAAATCCGACCACTATCGTACTTCGGGGACTTCAGATTAAAAGAAAAACCGACCATTTACTACTCTTTAGTCAAATCTGACAATTTGTTGTTAAGGTAAATCCAGCAATGCCATTTTAACTCATTTTTAAGTAATAAATAGTTAAGTTTAATGCCACTCATTATACTATTTAAATCAAACAAAAAATACATGGTTTAATAGAATATATTCTAAAAGTACAAAGCATGGTTTAATGAATCTTCGATGAAAAATAGTTCACAATTCATAAGTGGGCAACGATGGTTGGTGTTCGATAGTACATCAACCATCAATTTAGAAGAAAGCTCGTGGCTTTTGTCGTGCATGAAAATATGCACACATCTCTGCAAGTAATTAGGAGAAGAAACAAAGCTTCAAAAGCTTCATCAAGTAGCCCGGTACCTGCATCCTCGGGCATCCAGGGAACGGTACACAGGGGTATAGGTAAGAGCCTACCTCTCAATTGCATAGTCAGGAGTAAAATTTGCTTGTATTCCGAAGATATGTCAAGCTTGCAGGCCTACCCAGCAGAAATATCTCTTAACATGGAACTTCAAGACTTTGACATGACATTTAGTGAAATATCTTGGTTCCTATATAACCTACACGGTAAGATGGCTGTTGATCCATTATCAAGAAAGAATGAAGTTACCAACATCCACATCAAAAAGATTACAAACTGGTTGCGGTTATTGCGACTTTCAGACAAAAACATTAGAACTTACTGTTCAACGGCAGCCATCTCTTCAGGATTGTGTGGTCCCATTTTTGGTCATAGAACTTTTTCTCTGATGACTTTTGGGCCATCAGTTTTTCATCGATAAGATGCAGTAGCTCCTGCAAACCGACTCCCATAATAGCAGAGGTTTCCAACGTTTGATACCAACAATTTGGCAGTTTATATCTCCACCAGTATCCTTAGAGAGATGCGACGACTCATGGGAATAGCTATCTCCAGTTTCAGATTGGAGATGCTCATAATCAATAGTAGACTCCTCACAATCAGCTTTTTGTTCTTCATGCTCTGAATTCACATCCTCGTCAACAATCTCGCCAAATGGAGAATCCATCAGTCCTATTTCATCTTCTTGTGTCTCTTCTGTTGTCTTGTATAGATCATCAGCAAGTTCATTGGCTCTATTTTCATTTAGAAGATCTATCTGAAAAGTGAGAGCACAAAGAATGGAAACAAATGTCCAAGTCATAAATTCATAATTATCATCACCATTGGTATCATCATATCCTCAACACAAAGTAAAGTGGGAAACATGTGTATCATAAATGCGTACTTTGTTCCAGACTTCAATCAAATTTGAAATTTTTTCATTTGGGACTCCTATTTGTTGCAGAACTTGGAGTACAGAGATGTCTTTCGCTCCTCCACATTTATTGCACTAGAATCAAGGACATGCTACAGATTTTCAAGGACAAATAATAAGCATGTATTTACTGCAAGAAAAAGAATAATAGAGAGAAGTAATTGTGGGGCTTGCAAAAGATGGTTAAAACATGCAAATAAAAGCAGGACACCTATTCAAATCCCAACATCCGGCGAAAAAAAGGAAAGGAATGATAATAAATTATGGAACCAAGACAAACACAGATTAGATAATCGTGTAAGAGATAAATAAGAAATTAGGGTAGCAATTCCAACACGCTTGTAAGCTTCATGACCTCAGAAAACCCACTTTTTCTGCAAGTTTACCTAATGTGGGACATTTTGATTAAGTCTTGTCCAATTCCCGGGATCTCTAAGAATGAACTTTAGCCCACAAATTCTTAACTCCTAAACAGCTTATTGTTGTCCACCATCCAGATTATTTGATATCTTCTTGTTCATAAAAAATGTTATGTTAGACAAAAAAATAACTGTTATCAATGTTTTATATTGCTGGTTTAAAAGTAGACAAGTGGACGATTCCATAATTTTTCCTACGCTTGGTCATACGTGTAAATTCATCTAATACAAATTAAGTAATTTCAATTTCTAAAATGACTGGTCAGAGAAGAAAAAGAAAGCACTACAACATACTTTTCCATAGAGGATACAGAAATAATTCAGTAAACAGTAATAAATGGCAGTTCATGTATCCCAATTAAGGATTGCATAGCCCAACCAAAACAGAATAACCATGAAATCTCTCCTTTATTAAGGCAAAACAAATGCAGAAAGTTGAATAAAAAAGTCGCATAAAATTATACTACACTCTTGTAGCCACATTTAGGTTACATGTTAAGAAAATGAATTTGAAAAAAAAATTAAAAAGAAAAAAAAATGCATGCCAAAGTTGACAGTTAAAAAATCATACCATGAGGAGGTCAGCCTCAACCACTTCCTCAAGTGTTGCATGGAAGGCTTCTACCAACTGGAGAAACAGTTTTGATGAATATGATTTAAATAAATTGCTAGCATCACTCTAAGATGATCAGTGATAATCACCCATACCTGAACAGGTAAATCTGAGATAAATCCAACTGTATCACTTAAGATAACTTTTTCCTGCACATCGTTCCACAATTAGAAATTTGTATTCCTGATCACCTCATCAACCAGAAATCTACAATCAATTCAATGAAAAATATGCTAGATTGAAACCCAAATGTCTTAGATCCAAGTAAACAAAAAGCAATAACATATAGAAGTTATACCCGGATGGAAGTATCACACTCCTCAACAGAGGGTCCACAGTAGCAAACAATCTGCCAAAGAAAAAGTAGAAAATGAACAAAAGAAAGCGAATTGAAAACATAAAGCAAAAGTAAAATGAATGCAAACAGACGCACCGATCATCACTAAACAGTTCAGCATCAGAAAGAGAACTGACCAGCGTAGATTTACCCTAACAAGAGTAGCATTTTTAGAAAAAAAATAGAATCCCACTATATTGTTTTTGAAATGTTTACACTATCTACAAGACACAACTCATGAACTGCATAAGTAGCCCAATAACTTTAGGCAGAACTTTAGAAAGCAAGGTGCTGATAATTTAATGGAAATTACCTACTACCCACAGTGCAATAACAATAATGGAAAGAAAAGTTTTAAGCAAAATCACATACAGCATTTGTATAACCAACGATGGCAACAGTGGCAAGGCCTTGCCCTTGTGCACCACCATGCCTCTTGCAAGCAGTTGTAGAGCTCGAGTGCAGCGAACATCCTCAATTTGAGATAGCAAATGATTCCGCCGCTCCAGGATTCTGAAAATTGCAGACAACTCACAATGGTTAAACGATTTTAATTTGGGTTGTTTGAAGCTCTTAGCCTCACCATCAAAAGCAATATATAAAAACAAAATAAAACATTTATTGCAAGGCTTTATCCATCATTGTGCTTAAAAAACACATGTGAAACTTATCATAGTTATAATCATGTTCCTTAATGCTTTTTTGGGACAATGTGAATGAAGATAAAAAAACAAACTTCCAACTAAAGCTGAAGAATCAAGACAGAATTTATCAATAGGCATATAACAAACACCAACCTTCTTTTTGAAGCTGTAATTCAGTTTCACCAGCACCACTCATAAAACCTTGTCCTCCACTTCCACGACTGCATTCACGTTTTATTTAATAAATAGTCTCATAAACAAGTGCACGAAATATGGCTGACAGCAGCGTACTAACCCTCAAGCAGTGACAACCTAGGCCTCTCCTTGTGCTCCAAATGTTAGACGTCCATCAGGCCCTCGAACACGGACTAACCTAGTCCTCTTATACATTAGAGCTGCTAATTCTGACTATCAGAGTAAAAAACATAATTACAGACATTCAGATGAGTCAGAAGGATCCAAAGAATAATGTTAACAGCGAGAATCCTTTTGTGCAATCTTTGGTGGCATTAAAACAGGATCTTCTGCTTTACCTGCAGCTTAGCTTCCTTTGTCTGGGCATGTGCATTAAAAATCTCTACAATAAGCAACGATCCAACACTGCTCTTCCCCAAGCCCTCTATGATTCAATCATTTCATGTCTAAGTTTATAGGTATGCTATTTCATGCAACTATATTCAAAGTTACAAACTTATCACATTAGAGCAACTTGCCTCCAAATTTCGTTGTTGAATCCCTGAAAGGATGGCATTGACAAAAACTGCATCCACCTCCCTGTGAAAAACCATATATGATGGATATATGTATAAATAAAGCAATCAATAAATACACATAAATCAGATTTATTCATGGCAGAAAAGAAATCAGCAAGGAAGACACACAAACGGTGGCAAGGAGGAAGTTAACAAGAACATGCTTCATAGTGAAACAAAAAAACAAAAAGCAATTTCTTGCCTCGGATTCAATGGTATTCAGATAGCATTTGATAGAGTCTACGGTTCCCCGCCCAAAATATGTATCTAAAACGAGAAAATTCATAACAAATCTCACTGTCACAAGCATAAATTGCCACAATTATCTTTTTTGCAGCTACAATGCAAACTCGCAGCTGGGGCATTACATTATTATAGTTCAACCAAAAACCACTAAGATGAAAATCCATAATCTTCCAACGACAATGATCAAAAC
Organism: Piper betle; assembly: GCA_033002965.1. Taxonomy (NCBI): domain Eukaryota; kingdom Viridiplantae; phylum Streptophyta; class Magnoliopsida; order Piperales; family Piperaceae; genus Piper; species Piper betle. The sequence goes on from JAURVB010004469.1 coordinate 7,401, forward strand.
TTATAATCTTTCAACAACAATAATCAAAAGATATAATCTTTCAACAACAACAGTCAATGAACATCTCAAATTGATCGCTTTTTTATCAGATGATGATGCATGGAACAAAATGCAACCACTTGCAAACACAGAATAACAAAGATTGACAACCTGCACGCCTTCACAAGGAGGTGAGGGGGCAGCTCCTCTTCCCCTCGGAAACCCCATCCACCACCCCGTCGCGCTGCTCCTCGAGCGAACTCGCCAGATTGAGAGCGTCGGACAGCTTGGCGTGGAAGAGGGCGTCAGGGCGAAGTCGGGGCTGGACGACGAACAGCCGCGGCGGGCACTTCGGGTCGCGGTTGAGCACGAAATCGCCGCCGTCGGAGTCGTCGCCGGCCGCCGCTTCTTTGCCTGATCGGCGGCGGTGGAGGAAGGGCGGGGTGGTGGAGATGCGGGGAGGAGGCGATGGCCTTGGCCGCGGAGGAGGAGACGGCCCTCGATAGCATTGCGGCAGCGGCGGCGGAGGCGGCGGAGGCGGCGGAGGCGGCGCTTCTCGCCGGAGCTCCGACGCCGGCGAGGGTATGTATGTAATCGAGCAATGGATAGAATTAGAAATCAGGAATTAGGATTATTGTATTGGCTTTATTGAACATTGGGTTTAGTCTTTGTTTAATTAGTGATTAGTGAAAGTTTGGTTTAGATGGTTATTAATTTACCATGTTATCATATTATATATGTTTTTTCAAAAAAATTTCAATTTTTTAGGATTTGTTTGATTGATATGAAAATATTATAAATAAATAAAAAACTTCCTAGGTATTTTTAGGAATGCAATCAAATAAAGTGATATTAAAATTTAAAACATTTTTCTTATATATTGTACGAAAATAGGATAAAAACAAACAAAAAAAAACTCCCATGTGTATCTCTTAAAATCTCCATCAATTTTTTTATTTTATACAATAAAATAATCTTTTATAAAATGTTTACATAAAATTTTTTGACTGAAAATAAAATATCATTTGACTAAATTTCTGGATATCTAAACATAAGAAAATTTTTAACATCTAAATTTTACATTTTTTAATATAATTTCAAGACCCTTTTGTGAAATTTGTAAGTTGATGAGCGACGATATTATTTTCAATCTGTGTAGTAATTGACCGGCTTATAATATCATTAAACTTGGACAAGTGGTTATACGTCATGAGCCATAGAAACACTTAAATACTCAAATACTAACCCAATTTAAATAAAAAGGCTGGATATTAGAACCGACGTAATACTTTATTGAAGATGAATTAATTTGATTTGTGTTACAGGCTCATGAATTTCATTTAATGTTTGTACGTAGAGAGAAAAAATTATAAAAAAAGTCTACTTTTCTCAGAGTTTCTTTGGTTTAAAAAGAATACGAGAAAATAAAATCTGTTTTCCATAACAACGAAAATCCTCTTCATAATTATTTTTTCGGCAATAAGAAAAAATAAGAATAATAGTATACAAAAATTTCTTTATTTCTAATCAAACCTATGAGAAAATAAAAATAAAAGTAAAATTCCTCACATCGCTTCCTCTTATTTTCTCTCACCATTCTCAGTCCTTCAAAAATTTCAGGTATACTTGCGGTGTTCCCTGTTGGAATATTGTTCAGTTGACAAAACCCAATTGAACAGACTGAAGACCTTTTATAAGTGTCTTTGTAAGAATGAAATAGAACGATTTTAATTGTAACAAGTGAATGATATTCAACCAAGTATTAAAATCATCTGTTTTTCATGACTAAGAGAGGATGTTCTTCTATTTTGACGAAGCATGTCTTAGCGAAAAATTATTCACCAAACAGAAATTGCACACTGCTAACAATCATTCAAAGAAAAACCAAATGCGTAGTGCAATTCAACAGGGGTCCTTAACAAAACGTACCAAGCAACCAACATATGCAAAACATAAAGCGCAGTCACAAGGTAGCATTCCCCATTCGCGTATTACCGAAGCCTCCTTGCTTCTCTTTCAGATTCCAACAAGGTGAGGATATCACCCTCCCTCACAGGTCCCTTTACGTTTCGCATAATCAGCCGATTCTGATCATCCAAAAACTTCACACGAACCTGGGTCACCTGCCCCCTTGATCCTGTCCTTCCCATAACCTTCACAACAACCGCAAGTTTCACCTGGCTATCCATTCTGCAAAGCACATGTGGTAACTCAGCCTTTCTACTGATTTAGCTTTAGACAATATTTATTCATTTTTCTTTAGACAATATTTATTCATTTTTCTTTTGACAATATCTATCATTACAAGGAGCTAAATATGTGATCAGATCAATCAAGATATTCTAACAAAGCAGATCACAAAACCTGATATAGACAACTCAAACAGTGTCGGGATCAAGGCAGCCATAAAATATATAGAAGCACTGCAAAACAAGCACTTTGTGGGAAAAGCTATGATATAATTCACCTATAGGGGCCATTTACACGTGAGAGATGGTGAAAATTTTTTTAGGATGACAAGCCACGCAAGCTTGCAAGGTAAAAATTCACCAAAAAGCTTCTGAACCAGGAAAATAAATGCAATTACTTCATTGTAAGCATAAAACTAGCAATGTCTTAAAAAAAGTCAAAGGTATCCCAAACTCGCCACAATATATGAATACAATTTCTATGTTATAAAGACAATTTTGAAAAATATCAAAAACACAATTTTTAACAGACTGCAGGCAATGCATAACCAAAACTTAATTCTAAAAAATATAAGCATTTTACAATGGTCCAGGAGCGAATATAATATCTAGGCCTTCTAGCTACAGTGATGAAATAATTTGAATTTAAAACACTCAAAACTTCCAACCTGCAGTATAAAAACAATATCCAAACTTCTAATGCCTGATTGAACTCCAGAGTTCACTTTCACTCGTAACCATAGTAGATGACTACAATTTATATCCTGAAGAGAAAACTTTGAAGAACGTCACGTCTTATTCTTTAACACAGGATTAACGAGCAATTAGGGACTACTGAACACAACATATTACTATGCATCCAGGATTCTTCAGGAAGACCCGAGTAAAAGTTAGCTACAAACAAAAAGAGTACGAACACCAGCAGTTTAACAATCATGTTCAAACATTTGATGCTTGATTCAAGAACAAAGTTCACTTGATTACAGATCACCTAATGAGATACTTGACTTCAACAACCCTGCCAAAACAATAATTTCACCAACGCACGTCAATCCTTGCACGTATAGGAAATCTCTCATTACCAGGATGAGCTAGTGACATAATAAAGCTAAAAACTAGCATTCAAACTTGCACACGGCAACATTCAATTCAAGAAACTACTTAATGTTGATTACAGATCACCTAATGAGATACTTGACTTCAACAACCCTGCCAAAACAATAATTTCACCAATATACGTCAATCCTTGCCCATATAGGAAAATCTCTCATTACCAGGATGAGCTAGTGACATAATAAAGCTAAAAACTAGCATTCAAACTTGCACACGGCAACATTCAATTCAAGAAACTACTCAATGATTTCAGCACATCAACATTCAGATACCAAACCTTTCCACCAAACAAAAATGCATGCTGTTCATAATTCATCTGTATAAACAAAACTACAGTTCTATGATTTCCTCTACAACAACCATTGGGCATCGCCGATGATATACTTGCTCGTAAATGTTAGAATTGAAAGATTAAATCGATAGAAAAGACGACGAGGACATGGGGATCACCTCCAATCGGCGGCGAAGATGGTAAAACCCTAGACAGCTGCTTGGGTGGGTTTAATTGGTGGACTCTGCGTCCCAATGGGCCTAGCCCATTCGGGACAAGCCCACTAAGAGGACACCTTCCGGGTGCTTACATTTACATGGGCGATTTATTTATCTTAATCTTGATTTAATTTGATGTTCGACTCATAAGTCAGTTTCAATTTCAAGCAGAATAGAGCCCATCTTGAAAAATCAATATTTTGTTTATAAAATAGGGTTTCAGAAATGTATATACATTCAAGTTTTCTTGAAGAAATTTAGGTAGAACAATAGAGAAGCATTTTCCTTATTGCAATCTTATATAATAATACAAAATTTCAATATGTGATTAATTATTTTTAAGCAAAATTATGATGAATTTAGATATCTTAATTTTAATATGTTGATAAATAAAGTCGAGCTTTTCAGAGCGCAGCTTGAATTTAAATTGACTTGCATGCTAATAAACTAGATTAAAATTTGAAGGCAAACAGGTCTAGTGAGCCATGCAAAATTTAACCCGACTTGCCTGATAGATAACTCTATTAGTGATATTCCCCTCGAGTATATGTTCTGTTTATGAATATTAGTATTTGAATAAAAGTAAGAATTGGCTTGATTTTTGTTTTGACGAAAGCTCCATCAAAGTTTAGTCATATACACATAAAGCAAAGTTTGAGCAATTTCTATATATTTTGTTAAGTGTGATATTTATGATGTCAAATTGTAATTTAAATGCCCACATCAGATCTCCTTTTTACAATGTAACTAAAACAATTCAAAGTAGAACTCCATAACAATAAAAATTAAAATATAAGTTTTATAGAACAATTATCTTATTTTTTAATATAAATTTATCTTATATTGAAATATAATGGTTTTCAAATTTTATTTGTAAAAAAATATGGTAATGAGAGTAAAAAAAAATAAATCAATCAAACTTGGGGTCAAAATGAAACTCAAATCAATAATAGACTTTACTTGAATTGAAAATAAACAAGTTGAACACGAGTCAAACTAAATTCAACTTATTCAATAAAAACCTTTAGAGCTCGTTTGGTTGTCCTAAAATTTCACGAAAGAAGTATAAAGTTTGGAGGTAAAGAATTTCATTGAATTTAGATATCTTAAAATTTAGTCAAAAAAATTTATTTATAGTCAAATCAAGTTTGTGTAAAAATTTTGCAAAGTAATTTCTTCTTATAAAATGTATAAGAAGTTTAAGAAAATTTTGGAAGACACACTTGGGAAATAAATAATTCATTTTCATTTCAGTTTCATTTAATTTTCATATTATTTTAATATATAAAATAAAATTTTAAAACTTTTATGTCATTTCATTTACGTTTTCCTATATAACACCTTAATTCGATTCACCTGCAAACTAGACCGAAAATGCTACCGATAACCAAACAGTTCGCTAATTTACTTAATTCGGTCAAGCTAATTCGGATTTACCTTTAACGTCTAAAAATAGTGATGCAAACATTCAATATATTAATGAAATGATTAGGCTCTAATATTATTTTAGATGAATGCTATCGTATGCAATTCATATTCCAAACAAGCAAACTCATTAAAAGTTCGAAAAACAAAGATTTTTAAAATAAAGTGGACAAAATCTCCTTTAAAAGTGCAAGAAAGACCATTCTATCAACATAAGAATTATATATATATATATATAATGATAAAAACGATAAAATAATGTCTAAAACATTGCACTTTCACACAACATGCACATTATGATCATTTTCATTTCCTGAGTTGGGTCTTGACCACCATTAGTTCATCCTGTTCTATTCTATACGTAATAATTATCATTTACAGATCATATCATTATTTTCACATCAAACATTCTCTGCAATCAAACATCATATCATTTATTCATAATAAAATGCATAGCAAATTATCACAACACTTTGTCATTCCATCTCGACAGGTACATGTGCACAAGTTGTATTGCTCTTCCTTCGCAGTCCCGATAGCGCTCAGTCATTTACAGTTTTCACCTATATATATAATACAAAAAAATCACTAACGAGAGTTACTCATTCAGAATTAACTAATAGTCAAACTGACACAAGAGAGATGAGTCTCCTCTTAAATAAAATCAATCATATATTTCTTCATTAAAATCACTTATAAAGTCACACTAATCAGGAGCTGTCAACCTCAGCTTGACAGCATCTCATTCTGACTCGTCAGATGCCTTGACATTTTTAAACTATCCAACACTTAGGAAAATCAATTATCGTAAGCCCTCTACATCCTCCATATAATTCCTGGCCCTGAGCATAAAGGCCGAATACTCTCATATTTGTGCCTTCAGTACCCCTTGAATTCACAAGTCTAGATATGCACTACATTGTAGTATCCATAATCCTCCATATTTCTCCAGGTTTGAGGAACTCAAAATGTGGAGTTGACTCTCATATTTGTCGCCTTCAGTACCCCTTGAATTCACAAGTCTAGATATGCGCACTCACCTCAAATGGAATTTGATGTATAAATAAGGTAACTACAACCAAGGGAAGCATGCTACTCACCTCAAATGTTCTTGCTTACAAAAGATGTACGGGATGACATGGAACGAAAAAGTTATATAATACTTAACAATCATAGCCAAACCTTGCTATTTTAAAACGTTAGTAACGATAAAAAAAGGGTAGGATTTATTTTCGAAGTGTTACAAATTACAGTAGGCTGATCATCAATTACCAGAACTGCACCTAATAGTTGGGGATCAAAGAGAAGCGATAGCCCTTTGCACCACGCCATGAATAATAAGCAATGCGAGTCTCATAGAAACCTGAAATGGATTAGAACATACATTCTATATTGCATTACTGCTCGCTGACTAGCACAACTGAATTTTATTTTTTTATAACAAATATGGATTGAATTGTGATTTTTTTGGAGCTAAAAATGCAATAGATAATTTCACTTGGCCTCACTGGTAATTTTGAAAGTTATACTTCATTTTGTTTGCCTTTTACATTAATATAATATAAACCAAAGCTCCCTAGGAAACTTGTGTGCCGTTATGAGGTACTTTTAACATACCTGGAAGGAAGGCGAGAAACCCTAGTGCCAAAAGTCCATAAGCCTGAGTTTTTCCCCTCCCATGTGGCCGCTTAAAAGGAAGAAGGACAAGAACAGAAGAAGTGATCCCAGGGCAAGAAGAAAGAGAGCAAGGGCAATAGACTTCCAAGGGATTCTGTCATATGATTTTGGTGAGAATTTAAATCTTGGATCATCATTATCCCTGCTTATGTTGTTGGCATCGTATCCCTCCTCAGTTGACAAAGCGGTGTATCGAACATTGCGTCGAGATGCCATAAGTAAAGAGCATGAAAAGTACTGCTTTCAATCACACAGATGCATTAGAAGGGGGACTAAGCATGCTAAAAGGCAAATGAATTGACATCAAGAACATCGCTAAATATTATGAAGCAAACAAGCTAAATCCAGACCTAAAGCTACAGGGTAAACTACCATTGCCACTGCCAACAAGGTTTGCATTTAACACGCAATGAGCATCATGTACATCCACTTACACAGCCATCACAAGCCACGAATTAAAATCAATATCAACAGACAGATCACCTCATAAACATTCGGAACTAAGCTAAGATTTGGACTAATACTCCTGAAAAGTGTACACATGACACATTCATTGAGGTTGATGAGCAGTTGTTATGGGCAGATTTAGGGAGCACCACTGCAAGAGATTCTCAATTTAATAATGCTGGTCATTTTTTGAAACTAATAGAGAGAGACTCAAGAATATAGGTAATACAAAAATGGGAACCAAGAAGACATGATTTGCACCAACATCAAAATGCAGCAAGTAAATTCAGATAACCAGTTAAAAGAGATGTTCTACTTACAAACCCAGTTGACAGATAAAAAATGAAATAATTATTATGTACTCTACCAGGAAGCAAGTTTGGCAAGAGCTCCTTGTACAAAAAGTTTCAGCTGAAATGACCAAAAACCAAATCCAAATGACAAAACACAAACGACGGCAAAAACAGGCTGCATAAATTCAGAAGTGGTGGAACCATAATTCCAACAGCAAGCGACTATAATTGAACAAACCATGTCATGCATGCACATATAAAAAAGTTAAGGTACAATTCAAAACTTCTTTAGGTTAAACTCTCCTAAAACTAAGACTTATGATGCTCTTTCCTAGGAAGCAATTTAGGTTAAGCTCTCCTGAAACTAAGACTTATAATGCTCTTGCCTTAGAAGCAATTTCCTTATTGCATGGCGATTCTTCAGCTATTTGACCGCAAACAAGAACTATGGGAGTCTTTAAAGATTATTTTCTAGGTCTTGGCTAAAAATGTTGCTTACAGCAAGTGCTGTTGTCAGTCACAGTGTAGTTGGCCAAATTATGCCTGTCATTTCCGGCCTTCTTGATCAAATAATTTTTTTGCCAACAAAAAGTCATCAGCCGTTTCATGTTCCAGGTCAAGACAGATTTTTTTAAAAAAAAAAGTGAAAAATTCTGATTCGTGGTTTCCCCAAAGGCCGAGGAATTTTATCCGCGCCTACTTCTAAGGTGAGTAATTTATATTACTTTCTGGATTCTAATTAAATGCGTTTAATCTTCAATAACCTAGTCCACTTCCGTGCAATATCTCGTCAAATAAGAATCTTATAATCATCCTGATCGCCAAGCAAGTGTCAATATCAAGTCAAAAGATCACTCTTTTACCCAAAAAACCAGCTCGATCTCACCTCTTAAACCCCAATCAAGCTCTATAAAAAGCAAACAAAAATCCCACAAATCAAATTCGAAACACCGAAACTGAGTCCAATACAGCTTGGAGAAATTTAGCTCAACAGAACAGAAAGGCGACACCCAAACCTCCTCATCGGCGTCGAAAGGCGGCGACTTGGGGGATTCGGAGCTCGTTCGGGGTGGAGGTTCCCACCGGCGCCGGAGGAGAAGGTGGGGGAAGAAGGGATTAGATGGGATGGGGTGAGGGATTTTAGGGGTGTTTTAGGGATTTTGAATAAATGTTAAGGTTAAATATGGGCGTAAAATTTTTTTCTACGTTTTGACTTTTTTTAGTTTATTGATTTTATTATTGCCTGATTTTAGCTATTAAATAAATTAATTAAGTTAACGAGACAGCAAAATAGAAGAATTGTGAGAAAACTATATATTTTTACTTATTTGATTTGAAAAAAAAATGAGAAAGGAAATATGTTTTTTATTGTGTATAAAATTTCTTTATAGATCATTTTTTCACAAAAAATGCAAAAATATTAATAATTATAATGATTTTATATAACATTTTCTTTATGTTTAACTAACACATGAGATAAAATAAAAGAAAAATTATGTTTCTTTTTTCTTTCTCACGTCTCTTTTTCTTATTTCCTCATTGTTCAAATGAGCATTAAGTTTTATCTAGCTCAAAGTCAACTTAAGACCTGACCTCTATTTTAAAAATTATTATGAAATTGTATTTTGACAATATAATTATTGTATAGAATAAAATGGCAATATTAAATTGAACTTGGGGATATAACTTTGATCTTGTTTGGTTTGATTTTAAACCAAAATAAAGTTGTTTTTACTGTTTTTATAAAATAAAGAGATAAATCTATTTAAATATAACTAAATAAAAAATGAATCGAACTCTCAACCATTTATATATACATTATAAAGAATTTTATATTTAATTCAAGACGATGGCATTAGAATTTTCTTTTTAAATAAGATAAAATTTTAATTTAGATTATTTTAAGCATAAAACTAAATATTCTTCGAATGCAAGAATGTAATTATTTAGAGATTCTAACTTTTAAAGGAGTTTTATTCTAATGTAATATCATTAGTATGACCTTTTAATTTTAAAGAAGATTGTTTATATTAATCAATTTTATTCTAAGAGTCCTATTATAAATAATTTTTAATTATATTACAATTTATTTATTATTATAATATTATTAATACGAACTTATAATTCAACCAGATTCTAATCCTAATAAGGAAGAACTCCCTATATCAATTTCAATTAATCAATTACTTGGTTCAATTTAATTGATTTTCATTTTTAAAATTAAAATTTTATTTTAAATTTGAGTTTTTTTAATAAATATTTTATATTAACTAATAAATAATAATAATAATAATAATAATAATTACAACTAGGTAGGGTTTTTCGGCTGTTTCTAATCGAACTAGGAAAGATGGTAGAGTGGTAAAATTATAAATATAAAAATTGGAATGGCCAGATTTCATCCAACGGTTAAAAACAGTTTAGCTCAGGAAATAACCCTGATGTGCAGATCAGGTTAATCGCCTCCAAATAATATTATTTATTGGGCACGTACAAAACCAAAATAATAGCAGACAAAAGGATTGGTTGCTTAGGGTTTACATTTTTGCGATGGCCGGAAAATCGCCGCCGGGTCCGCCGCCGGAGTACGTGACGGCGAGGACGTCGGTGTGGTGGGACGTCGAGAGATGCCCCGTCCCCGAAGGCTGCGATCCTAACGCCGCCGCCTGCAACATTGGCGCCGCCCTGGAGAGGGCGGGCTACCGCGGGCCGCTCGCCATCGCCGCCTACGGCGACGTCAACAAGATCCCTGAACCCGTTGTTAATGCCCTTTCCTCTACCGGCGTTGGCCTCCACCACGTCCCCACAGGTATATATGCTTTTTTTAATTTTTTTGGTGGACAATTGAGGAAATTAGAATGCTTGTGACACGAATTGATGGTGGATTTAGTGCGATCTGAGTCAGTGTTAAACATTAACTAAGATTGTTTTGGGCGTTTAGCTATGAGTGATTTGAATTGGGTGCTTTTTTTATCAGTAGTGATGAAAATCAAATAATTTTGATGTTCACATTGCGTTATCTGTCGATATTCGCCCGCGTTTATACGCATAATTTCATGCCAGGTGTTAAGGACGGGAGTGACAAAAAAATACTGGTCGACATGTTGATTTGGGCGATTGACAATCAGGCTCCTGCGAATTATTTGCTGATATCTGGTGATAGCGATTTCTCTAGTGTTCTCCATCAGTTACGCTTGCGAAAGTATAATACTTTGTTAGCTCAGTCTGAGTATTTATCGGAGCCTCTTATTTCTGCGGCAAATTGCATCTGGCTATGGACGAGCCTTGTGGCTGGAGGCCCAGCTTTATTACCGTATGAAGGTGGAGCTGGTTCGGAAAGTTCGTTGCACGATCATTTCCATCCAGCACATATGATACATCGTAGTCATATGCAGGCTGACATTAAACAGAGAATGCCAACTTTAAGTTATCAGCCAACTACTTCTAAAAGAGAGATGAAGCGATGTGTGCACGAAAACCGAACGGGTTTGAGTAATTTTTTGTTTTCTTCATGCAGACAACATAAGAAGGTAAAATTGTGTGTTTTTGTCATAATGCTGAAGCATAAAATGCTACTCCTTTATTCGTGCAAATTATTGTGTTGTGTTGCAACTCAAGACTAAGTTTGTTAATTTACAGGATACGCTTCCTCTTAATCATATTCCAAGGAAAATTGAGTGCAATGGGCCTGCTGTTCATATGCCACATACTTTTGTTGAAGGTGGCAACAAGAGACATAGGTGTTCTATCTTTTTAAAAAAAGAGAATAAAAAAAGGCGGGACGACATGGAGAAAAAGACGCAAAAGTGTAAGGAAAATAACAAATGCATATCTAAAAGGCAAAAGAAGAAAGAGACGGATCAGAATAAGGGCCAAGCAAAGCTGATGCAGGAGATTGATCTTAAGAAGAATAACAAAGAGACCTTGAAAGATGAGTTGGTGCAAAGTAAGGACATATCTGAACAGGTCAGGGATGTGATAGAACAAAATGATGTGAGGCAGTGTGGTGGAGCCTCGTATATGCAGGATGTGAGACAGTATGTAGATGAGTTTGAGAAGGAGGACGAAATGAAGAGAAAGAGTAATGAACTAGGGCAAGTGGAGGATGGAATGAAGTATGATGATAACTCAAAACAGGGACATGTTGGAATGGAACATATGGATGGCTCACTGCATGTAGAGGATGAGACATACAAGGCAGATCAGGTGGAAATTGTGATAGAGTGTATGGATGGCTTAAAACAGGCAGTAAATGGGAGACTATATAAGAATGAAACGGTAAATTATGAGTTACAGTTTAAGGATGAACTGGAGGAGACCGACAATAAGATGAAAGAAAATAAGAATGGCGAGATAGTCAGTGGACCCGCAGTAGCAGGTAATGGGCTGACTGTAGGTGGAAGTGGAGCTACAGGATTTGATAGTGTGCTAGCAGGTACAGGACCACAATTTCCGCAGTATGAACTAGGAGAAGGGTCTAACAAATCTCCAGAGGTAAGGAACCTCGAACTGTGGCAGTACGAGAAGTTTGTGAAAAATGGTGGACAACCATTCTTTGGAAAGATGAATGAAGAGGAAGCCTTCTTGTGGATCTCATCAGCTATTAGTGTATTTGGAAGCATGACATGTCCGATAGAACACCGTGTACGGATTATTACCGAAGCATTCCAAGATGAAGCCAGGATATGGTGGGATTCAGTGATGAATTCTACATTTGCCCATCGACAACCTCAGGACATCACCTGGGAAGAATTCAGAGCAGAATTCGATGGGAAATACTTTTCCCCAGATATTAAAAAGGGAAAGGAACGAGAATTTCAGACACTGAAAAAGAGTCCTATGACAGTGGTGCAGTATGAGACAAGATTAAGAAATCTAGAAAAGTTTGCACCAGATTTGGTTCCGACTGAAAGGAAAGTAGAGCATTTTTACGACGGTCTTTATCATGAGATTCAGATGGATTGTTTGGATAGGAAGTTTGCCACTTTTAGCAATATAGTGAGAGCTCCAGGTGAGGTAGAGCGATTTATAGCTACTCGACCTCGCCGAGATTTTGACGAGAGACAGCAACATCGAAGACCACATCAGCCAGAGCAAGGAGCACAACGGAGACGACAAATAGATGCTCCTGTTGCTATGAGGGATATGGATGGCCAGGTCCAAGACAACAAACCACCTCCTTGCGAGATTTGCAAACGTCGTCATAGAGGTGAATGCAAAGCAGGCAGTAACGCATGCTACAGTTGTGGTCAGCCAGGGCATAAAGCCTTAGCGTGTCCAACTAGGCAGTTGCAGTAGTTTGACACTTCCAGCACCACCACGTAGATTTATACTTTCAGCTCTCCATCATCAGCAATAGCAGAGAGGTCAACAGGGCCAAAGTCAGGGTAGAGAGGCAGAGGCCAATAGCCACGTAGACAGCAGCAGTGGGGACAGAACCAGAGAGGGGGGCATATGGCTGCAGGGTAGACCAGACCGCAAAGGGGTAGACAACAAGTACAGCTAGTTCAGGGTTAGAGGGATCACAATCAGGGGGTATCACCCGCAGCACCTTTTGCCCCAGCACAACAACAACCAATCAGGATGTATGTAGCCACGGGGTCGGGCCTTAAGAACTGTAGTACCGTGCTGAGCCTATCAAGCCAAGATTGAGTGAGGGAATACAAGGTTGAGTGAGGATAGCGCAAAGGGGGAGTAAGCACACAATGAAATAGGGGGGAGAGTCACACTTCTTAATAATGCCCAAAAGTGGCAGAAACACTAGAGGACACGACAGTCGTGATGGGTACGGTTCTCATAGGCTTTGCACATGCACGAGTTTTATTTGACTCTGGCTGCACATATTCATTTATATCATACGCACTCATGGACAGAATTTGAGGTAATGTCCACTCCAGCCTGTAGTATTATAGCTAAGGGCTAGTTTGCGTAATGTCCTCGTTGAGATTCAACCGCGACAGCTTGTAGCTGATTTGATATAGTTCAAGCCACAAGAATTTGATGTGATATTTGGAATGAACTAGATGTCCAAGTAAAGAATTATGATAGATTGTCGAAGAAAGATAGTGACTTTCCGCTACAGAAGGCGCTGCTTTTTCTTCTAGGGTCAGGGTAGAGATAGAGAACAAGGATGGATATCTTATCAAAATACAGTGAGACAGTTAGACCGAGGCAGTGAACTGATAATAATAACATTAGTGTTAGCTGAGCAAAGTAGTTTTGGGGATAGACTGAACATTGAGCAGATTAAAGTGGTCAGAGAATTTATTGATGTATTTCAGATGAGAATACTAGATTGCCACCAGACGGAGAAGTAAATCTCGCCATTAAGTTGATGTCAGACACAACACCTATCTTTAGAGTTCCGTACAAAATGACACCTCTTGAACTCAAAGAACTCAAGGAACAGTTACAGGCCTTGTTGGATGAAGGGTTCATCAGATCAAGTGTCCCTTTATGGGGTGCACCAGTGCTATTTGTGACGAAGAAAAATGGAAGCATGTGTTTATATATTGATTAAATGATGCTAAACTATACAACTATTAAGAACAGATACCTTTTTCCTCGCATTGATGATCTATTCGACTAGTTGAAATCAACAGTCATCTTCTCGAAGATTGATTTGAGATTAAGATACTACCAGTTGAAGATTAGAGTAGATGACATCCTGAAAACTACATTCAAGACCAGATATGGCCATTACGAGTTTTTGGTCGTGCCGACCAATGCTCTAACAATATTTATGGACTTGATGAATAAAGTGTTCAGTCCATATTTAGACCAGTTTGTGATTATCTTTGTAGACGACATACTGGTATACTCTTCGTCCAAGGAAGAGTATGAGCAACATCTGAGGATTGTGTTGCAAACATTGAGAGAGCACAAATTATATGAAAAATTTTCGAAGTGTAGTTTCTGGCTCTGAGAAGTGAATTTTTTCGGTCATATCATTTCAGCAGCAGGTATCTAAGTAGATCTAGCAAAGATAGAAGCAGTAGTACATTGGGAACTACAGAAGACACCTACAGAGGTTTGGTGTTTCCTACGCTTAATTGGATATTACAGATGGTTCATACAAAGTTTCTCATCCATAGCAGCTCCTCTTACACGGCTGATTAGGAAGGAGGAATGATTTGCATGGATAGAGGAGTGTGAGAAGAGTTTTAGGAGGCTAAAAGAGAGGTGGATTTCGGCGCCTGTCCTCACATTGCTAGAAGAACACAAAAATTTTGTGTTCTAAACAGATGCTTCAGGAGTTGGTCTTGGTTGTATTTTGATGCAGAAGGATAAGGTTATAACCTATGCATTTCGTCAACTTAAGGTGTATGACCGTAACTATCCTACATACGACCTATAACTCGCAGCAATCATATTCGCTCTTAGAATATGGGTACATTATTTGTATGAAACATCTTTAAGACTCTTGACTAATCACCAAAGTCTGAAATACATTTTCAGGGCAAAATAAATGTGGTGGCAGATGCTCTGAGTAGGAAGCCAGTTTGTGTTAGAAATGACTAAGCAGTGTTTCTCCTGATTCCGATCGAGAGTATGTTACAGGCCAGAGACAGTTGGTCGAAATGATGGCACGACTGACCATTCAGCTAACTGTGCTTGAACAGATCAGGGTTGCACAGGAAGAAGATAAACAGTTGAGATAGTGGCTAGAACAGGGAACACACAAGGAATTGGCTAGAGATACAGATGGATTAATCAGACTAAGAGGTTGACTATTTGTGTCGGATGTTCCAGAGTATTATAGACTTCGAAGTATAATTCTTCATGAATTCACACTTCAAGATGCGCGGTGTATTCAGGTGGAGTGAAGATGTACCACGATGTGCGACGAATTTATTGGTGGCCAGGAATGAAGAGAGAGGTGTACGACACACTCACCAAATGTTTGGTGTGCCACCAAGTGAAACTTGATCACGTACGTCTAAGTAGAACACTACAACCATTGGAAACCTGAGTGGAAGTAGGAGAGTATAACGTACGACTTTGTGGTCGGTTTGCCGAGGACTTGCCAACAGAAGAATGTCATCTGGATCATAATATATTGACTTACAAAGAGTGCGCATTTCATATTAATCAAAATGGATTACCCACTAACCACTATAGTCACACCACCTTGCCAGCCAAGTTGTCGCATGCTAGCAGTCTCGCCGGTTGTGGCTAGAAACCGCTAAAACTACCAGGATTTGTCGGAATTTGCCGGATTTTCATCAAACTTTTCTCGCTCGAACCTGATCGAACTTCGGACACCGCCGGGTGCCGACTCCGATTCCCAAAATGCGCAACCAAACCGTAGTCGGCGACAATTGTCGTCGATCGTCATCACTGCCGTTGATGATGCAAGGTATAATTATCTCTGACTTAATTATTTAAAATTGATAATTGTTAGCCTAACATGTTAGGACTTGATTGATTGGCATGATGAAATGCTTTGATTGTGAATAAAAAGAAATTTATATAATTTGAATTGTATTGAATGAATGTTAATGATTTGAAAAAATCGGCCAATTCCAAGTGGAATCGGCCGATTTAAATCGGATTAGAAGGATTTTATTTCAAAAAAGTATGCAAATCGGTCATGGGTAAAAATGGATCTGTGAATCGAGCCGATTTGAGCCGATTCGAGGAGGGCGCCGGGTCGGCGAGGCTGACTTTGGAGGGCGACCGGGGTGGGGTGGCGGCGATCGGCGGGGGTGAAGGAGGGGCGGCGCGTCAATGATCAAGGAAAGAGAATTTGGGGGAAAGAAATGGTCGGTGGCATTTTTATAATTAAAAGTTGACTTGATTTCAACTCAAGTAAAAAATAATAACTAATTTTAAATAATTTTAAAAATCCAAAAAAATATTAAAATATACTTTAAAATATAATAATGCCTATAACATCAAAATAACATATTTTATAATTAATAGCCTGTCAATTTTGACGGATTCAAGTAAATCGATTTTTGTCCGATTTTTTATAAATCGGTCCGATTCAATGACTCCCTTCCAATCCGATTCAACGTTCGATTCTGATTTTTACAACTATGGATCTAATTAGGTAAATTAAGTATGAGAACCTAATTAACTGTAATGTAATTTAGAAAATTATGATATGAATTGATGTGAATAAGACTAATTAGTATTAGTTATAATATTGTCATATGCACTAGTTAGAAATTTTTTGATATGGTTGTTTGACTTGATTACTTGGATTGTGAGTGCATTGATATGAGTGTGTTATATAGGATATGTGACTACATCATTCAGATAGTGGGCATCAACTTTTAAATTTGATTTGTAGGTATATATTAGGAGCTCGCTGTCTATGTGTGTGGCCATGATTGGAACTTCTACTAGATCCGTTTAAGACTCACTTCTAGTTTGATCATCTTTTTTATCATGATTTGGTTTGATAGGTAAACAGACGTATTTAGTGGTAGATTTATCATATCCCACCTTGCATAGGTCTTTTAGTCGATCGTATTTTCAGATTAATAACCCTCGAGGATGAGATTCTTCGAATGTGTTTTAAAAAACTCAGATCTAGATCGTGATGCCTTCGGGCCTACTATATCATAATCTCTACTCCAAACTTATGTATATATGAATTTCTCGATTTTTCAGTAAGATGTGAGATAAGGGAAAAGTCGGCTCATGTACGTACCATGGGCAGGTGCACGTGTCACTTAAAGCATGCTCTAAGTTGGTGAGCGGGTTGTTCTATTCTTGAGGGATCCTGACAACTCTACATTTTAAATTCATTAAACCCAGAGAATGTATGAAGGATTGCGGGTACTGTAATGCGATGTATATCTAGACGTGTGGATTCAAAGGGTACTAAAGGCACCTACCTAAGAGTACTCGACCTCAGTGCTTAGGGCCAGGAGTTATACGGAAGGATGTACAGGGCTTTAATATAATTGATTTTTCGAGATGTGGGATAGTGTGAAAATATCGAAAGGTATAAAACAAGTCACAACTGAGACGCTGTTCAAGTCAAGGCTTATGGCTCCTGATTAGTGCCCTTGTGAGTAATTCTGCTATAGAAGAATATGTGATTAATTTTATTTAACATAAGAGTCATCACGTGAGTTTAGTTATCTCTAGAGCATGTGTTAGTTACTGACTTATTCGTATTATATTTTTGAACTGAGTATCACTCTGATTGCCTGAACACTGTCGAGACTCACAGAGGAGCAGCAATGCAACATATGCACATGTATACCTGCCAAGATGGAATGGAAATGTGATGTGATAAACTGTCTATGAATTTGTTGTGATTAAATGCTATAATGTCTTACTGCAGGAAATGTTTGTATGAAAATCATGAAATGATCTACATGCGATATTCATTATATTTATTATGAATAAAACTGAACAGGCTGAGGAAATGGAGTCTAGTACCTGACTGAGAAAGATAAAGTCTTATCATAATGTGAATGTTGAGTGAAAAATACAACTGTTTTAGCAATATTTTATATTTTTATAGTTATATATATAATATATCACTATTATATCCCTATTGAACATGAGTGAGTCCCTATTGAACTTTTAGGAAAGAGTATATCCATTTTATTTTAAAAATTGCTAACTTTCGAATTTTTAACAGGTTTGTTTTGTTTTGAATATGGATGGCATATAATATCTTTTATTTAAAACAACGTTAGGACCTAAATATCTCATCTATGCATTGAATGTTTGCATCACCCACTCGAGACACCGATAGTAGATCCATGTGTTACAATTATAATGAATTTATCATTTCATCTTGAATGTATTTCGAGTGAGCCAAATTTGGGTGTTATAATTATAATGATATTATATAAAATTTTCTTTTTGTTTAACTAACACATGAGATTAAATAAAAGAAAAATTATGTTTTATCTATTTTTTTATCACATATCTTTTTCTTATTTTCTCGTTGTTCAAACGGACCCTTAAGTTTTATCTAGTTCAAATTCAACTCAAGATTCTACCTATGTTTTAAAAATTATTATCAAATTGCATTTTGACAGTAGAATTATTATATAGAATAAAATGGGCAATATTAAGTTGAACTTGGGGGATATAATTTTGATTGTGCTTGGTTTGATTTCAAACCAAAATAAAGTTGTTTTTATGATTTTTATAAAAGGAATACCTAAATCCATTTGAACATAACTAGATAAAAAATGATTGACCTGTCAACCATCCATAAATAAATTACAAGGACTTCATTGTTTAATTCAAGACGATGGCCAATTCTACGTAGGAATTTTCTTCTTAAATAAGATAAAATTCTAGTTTGAATTATTTTAAACATAAAACTAAATTTTCATCAAATGCAAGAATATAATTATTTTGAGGTTCTAACTTTTATAGGAGTTTTATTCTAATGTATTACCATTAGTATGACCTTTTAATTTTATGATAGATATCTATTTTAAAGAAGATTGTTTATATTAATCGATTTTATTCTAAGGGTCCTATTTTAAATAACTTTTAATTCTAGTACAATCTATTTATTATTATAATATTAATAAATCAAACTTATAAATTGATTGGAATCGAATCCTCGTAAAGAAGAACTCCCTATATCAATTTTAGTTAATCAATTACTTGATTAAATTTAATTGATTTTTATTTTTAAAATTAATTTTTTATTTTAAATTTGAGTTTTTTCTAATAAATATTTCGCACATTTTGGACTAATGCCTTGGCTGGTGAATAGTGAATAATGAATAATAATAATGATGATAGAGTGTATGGATGGTTTAAAAGGGGAAGTAAATGGGAGACCATATAAGAATGAAACGGTAAATTATGAATTAGAGTTTAAAAACTAGAGGAGACACAGGATAAGAGGAAAGAAAATAAGAATGGCGAGACAGTGAAGGGCAATGAGTTAGACCTGGATGATAGAGTAGAACAAATTCATGTTGAGTGGGCTAGGAATGAAGTGCAAATAAGTGGTGAAGTGAAAGAGGTTGAAACAATGCAGAAAAACAAACTGAACGTCAGAGCAGTGGTGAAGATGGATGAAATGGGTCAAATGAATGAAATGGGCGATAATCTCTATTTCCATCACGGTGGAAGGCCTGGTTATTACTGGGCTGTGCAGAATACTCCAAAATGTGCAATTTGCAAACTTCAGCATTTTTTTGCAAACTTCAGCATTTTAGACTCTGCCCTGGGCAAGGGCACCATGCATTTCTTGTGGAACATTTGGCCACTTCATTGATAATTGCCCACTAAGGATACTACTTAAGTTATTTTCACCTTTTTTTAACTACTCCTATGGCTCGTGATGTGACTGTTGATGTCTTTAAAGGTAAAATGTTAAGAATAGTGTATTGTTCATCTTCTAGTTTCACTATATCATCTCCTTGTCCTGATCCCGTGTCATTGGTTCAGAAACATGGAATTTTTCTGCCAATAACATCCTGAGTCCATGCTATTCCTTGTTTTAAATTGGTCTAGTAAAGTTATTTCAATATAGAGAAACAAATTTGAAAGGAAAATGTCACATTTCTGCTGTGAATGTTGGTTGAAGTTATTTTATTCAGTGTTTAGTGATTTTGTTATTGACAATTGCCGTTAGAACTTCTTCTGCTGTCTTGGTGACAGTGGAATGTAATTGTCTTCCATATAGTGACATCTAGTTTCTCATGTCTTATCCTTTGAGAAAATCATGTTTCATGTGTGAGATGAAGGGATGGTAGATGCCCCATATGTGATATCTCCCGTTGAAGTGGCAATGTTGATAGGGGATTTCATACAGTGACATCTGGTTGCTCATGTCTTGTCCTTTGAGAAGATCATGTTTCATGTTTTAGATGAGGGGATAGTAGATGCCCCATATGTGATATCTACCATTGAAGTGGAAATGTTGATAAGGGGTTTCATATGGTGACAGTTTCTCATGTCTTATCCCTCGAGAAAATCATGTTTCATGTTTGAGATGAAAGGATGGTAGATGCCTCATGTGATATCTCCCATGGAAGTGGAAATGTTGACAGGGGATTAGGGCCTTTTGATTTGCTTGTGTTTCTTCATGGATGCGTGAACTTTTTTTCAAACATGCTGCTATCTGCACTTAAAATTATCAATGATGATTTACTTTTGAATGCAATGTCTAGTGGCTTCTTTAAATGAGAGTGTTCTGGAAGTGACTTTAATTAGATGAGTAAATTTGCAGCAGCAACTTTTAAACTTTTGAACAAAACCATTTTCCTTTTGGACTTGTAAGAATGTGTGGAGCAATCCTTGGCAGGTCATGAGTTTGATTGGTAGATAGAACTTCTTTACAAATTTGGGTGATGGCTCTTACATAAGACAAACCCTTTTGGACTTGACACTCTCCTTCTTGTGTTGAAGATGGTCTTTGATTAAGATTCGCTTTTTCTAAATGTGGCTTTAATATGGGTTCGTATAGAAAACAAATGTCTGACTGCCTAGTTCTAATTTGTATCTGATAATGTTTATTTTTAATAGCTGTTGTAAGTTGATTGTCCGGAAGGATTTAGACTTTCATGTTTTGTCCAAGGATATTGTGTGGAATGACATTAAGATATCTCCTACTCGCGGTGAAGATGGTCATTGATTAAGATTCATTTTTTTCTAAATGTGGCTCAATATGGGTTTTCTCATAGAAAACAAATGTCTGACTACCTAGTTCTAATTTGCTTCTAATAATATTTTTTTAATAGTTGTTTTTTTTAAATTCCGTTTTTGTATTGTTGGTCTCAAGCTCGAAAAAAGGAGGGTTGGTGTCAGAAAAACATCCAACCATGTAAAATTTTGTCATTTATAACTGCATAGATTGTAGCTTAAGATCCATGCCCCTAACACCTTTTAGGTATTAGGTGGAAGAAGAAGAAAAAATTGTTACAAGCTGATTATCTGGAAGGATTTAGACTCGAGGATACCGTGTGGAATGGCATATTAAGAGGACTTTGGAGCCATTTGGTTATGGTGTCTTTGCATCCTTCATGATGTTGATTTTGCCAAAAAAAAGATAAGGAAAGTACAAGGGTTCTGGTTGATATGGGAGCCCTTAGCCGTTTGGTGCCATTTGGTATGTAGTCTTTTCATCCTTCATGATTTTGATTTTGCTAAAAAAAGATGATAACTTTTATGGTGAGGTCAGTAAAAGGAGACTGTTTGAAGCCATTTGATTTGTAGTCTGCATTCTTCGTAATTTTGATTTTGCCACACAAAAAAAAAAGAAGAAAGGGTAAGTACAAGGTTGTTGGTTGATGCAGGAGCCATAAGCCATCTGGAGCCATTTGGTATGTAGTCTTTGTATGCTTCATGACGTTGATTTTGCCATAAAACAAAAAGATAACTATTATGATAAGAGCATGTAAGAGGAGACCTATATGCAATATTGCAATTGGTAGATTTGGGGGTTAACAAATAATCAATTTGCATTATCTATCTTATTTGTCTACCTACTTTATATAATAAAGTAAAGCAATATTTTGTGAAAAATCTCTTCCTCGATTTTTTGATAATTTATTCTTGAATTTAGAGAAATTTGAAAGAGTTGATATTATTTTAGAATATAAGAAATCATCTATTATAAGCTAGTGCAGCTATAAATTTCATCTTGTTTGTATCTTTCCTTTTCTCTCTCTTAATTATATCTTCCATAATTTTATTTTTCTTTATTGTTTGTAGGAATTCAAAAGAAATAATTATGAAATGGAGAGGAGAAAATTGGAGGTTACATTGGTGATTTAATTATTTTCGAAGAAGGTATATTTCCCTTTCAAATTAGAAGTAAATTAATACATGAAAGTTATTTACTTTTTTAACTCTCTTTGTTTACTTTTTTTTAAGAAAATCTTTCATATTTTATATATTAATATCAATGTTATTTTCTTTTTTCCCCCTTTTATCTTATCCAATAGGAGATTTTTTGGTTAGGGGAAATTTACTTCTATTTTTTAAGTAATTCTTAAATTATAGGTGTTTTTACCCAAAAAAGGGAAACTATTTGTGGAAAAATCAGGCATAGTTACCAAAAAAAGGGGTGAAACTTATTATGATGATAAGATTGCCCCCCCTATCACTGTAAATAAAAACTAGTCAATTGCACAGGTTATCCCTTTAATATCAATATAAAAAATAAAAGCATTTTAAAAATACAGCATATATTAATTTATAAAATAAAAAAATTAATTGTTTTGTTTATTGATATTGAATTTACGTAACAGGAAACAAAGCTAATTATATGTCTTGTCAATCACTGAACTAGTCAATTTCTATTTTCCTATATATGCCAATGTATGAAGGTAGAGTCAATGAAAGACACCATATTCAAGGAATAATGTTAGCTGTAGGATCTTATTTAAAGTGAAGTTAAGCAAATCTTCTGCGAAGAAAATTAATTAACTTATTTTTTTATAATTTTTTTTATAAACAATGATAGATGTTAGCAACATTTCATGTAGGTAAGATGAAGGCTATGTTTAGACTATTTAAGTTTTTTATTATATTTATTAGGTAGCTTTTTTTTATATATTTATTTTTTATTATTTTGATTCTATTAGGAAATTTTAAAAGAGATATTGTTATTGACACATTTATCATCTCAATTTTATAGTGATTGTAAAAGATTTTTTTGCATGATATACTGCATATGTTTGCTTTTTTCCTCAATAAATATGAAAAATAAAATATTTTCTCATTGGCTTTTATTTAATGATGAAAATTAAAACTAAATGTGAATAAAAGAAAATAATTTATCAAAAGGATTACACAAGGACTATCCTATCTTAATTTTAAAATTTTTTGTAACATGAAATATTGTAGACATTTTTCTATTTATATATTAATTTATTTAAACTTAAAAATATTTTTTATTATAATTTTCAATATATATGTTTAAAATAAATATATTTATCATTGTCCGCAAAATAATCAGGTCACTAAATATGCCCACCCATGTATTAGAAGAATTGGCATTTTTGTCAATTTATTTATTAGGATGTTTATGTTTGAAACTTGGCAGGTGGGAATATGGCCTTCCAAATGATAGTCTCAATTGGTCAACTAGAAAATATGAACTTTATTTTTTTGCCATTGTTCAAACCTAACCATTGATTATGCCCACAAACAATGGATAAATTCTTTGCATTCGTTTTCATCCTCTTGGTACCCAAAGGGTGTCGGGGGCATGAACTTAAATTAGGAATCTATGTAATTACAAATGGTAATTTTTTATAGTCAGATGCCTTTCCTGATGCCAAGCCTCTTCCTTTATCCGAACTTATGACTAGCAATGGAGAAGCATGGGCAGAGTTGAATAATGGATAAACTCTATCAAAAATTTTAATTAGTATGTTGATTATCATATCTAATTTATAATCGGTACTAGGTGTATTTATTGAATTTTAGAATTATAAATAAACTTTTTTATTAGACATTTAAAATGTTTTTAGTGATTGGTAAATTTTTATTCTGTGGGTTGCTTGTGATGGAGTGGTTCCCACTTGAATCTCAATTTTTGTTAGGTAAAATTTTATTTTGAAATTTAATTTTGTTTTACTCTACTAAGTACAAAGCCAAGTTTGCTATCTCATATATTAGTATCATGTTGGCCATTTCCTGTTGGACGCATTTCGGAAAAAATGTCGGAGATACTTAGAAATTGACCAATATAGATGATAAAATAAGATTATAAAAATTTAGGATAGATAGACAAAATCATTTCCATAACCTATATTTGACCCGTTGTTAGCCCCAGCCTACGTCCTTTGGCCCATGATCGGCAGCCTATCCAATGTCACTAATACAACCCACTATCTAACATGGAACATAATTGTTCTGATGTAATGACGCAGCCCAAAGTGCAACTAGTGGACCTAAGTTATCTCTTCAAAACTAGTTATCTGTAGTTGAAGATCTTTAATCCATTCCCACTAATAAATAAGATCTTATTATGGGACTAAGTTGATGTTACCACAATTCACCTTAGGAAATTCCGTCATTGGAATTTCTACACTTAGCCCGTCGCGAGACCTTGCCTACGTCATTCTTTGGCTTGTGACCAGCAGCCTAATCAACGTCGCTAGTTCAGCCCACCATTTGGCACGAAACCTTGCTTGGATACTATATATAATGCCCAGTCTAAAGTGTAAACTAATGAGCCTAAATCTTACCCTAATAGGTATTAAATGTGGATCTATAGTCCATTCTTAATTATAAACAGGATCTTACCCTAATAAGTATTAAATGTGGAACTAAGATATTATACATGCAAAAAATACTAGTCAAATATACTACAAATCATATTTTTTATCTTATTAGATTGACCAATTAAATGACATCTTTCCCAGATTGACCAATTAAATGATATTTTGTAACATCTCAATTTTGGTTCACCTAAGAACTAGATTGAAAATGTCACGATCGAGTCAAGTCATGTCTAAACCTGATGGTCTATAAGATTCAATCAATAATATAGATCGAAATAACCCTCTTGGCATTAAGAGAATGGAAGACATCGCTAAATATACGTGAAAACTCATTAAATATAAATACAAATATGCAAGAAAGTAACTGTGTTGAGGTCAAGTATGTGTGTAGTTTTTATCTGTCCGCCCACTAAAGCAGACTCAAAATCACGAAACCTACATATATAATATTAAAAATGTCAATAACGAGTGTTATTGGTCCATGAATAATTAGTAGTCAAACTAGCACAGGAGAGTTGACCCTCCTGTTTGAAAATATTATATACTACATCACAGAATCTCTCATAAGGGTGCTAATTAGGAGCTGTCGTCCTCAGAACGACAACATTCCATTCTTACTCATCTCATGCCTCGTCAACTTTAAAAATTATCCCTTGCGCGAGAACATCAATTTCTTTTCATTTTCCTTTTCCTTTAGCCCTCTATATCCTCCATATCACTTGTGGCCCTGATCATAAAGGCCGAGTACGCTCATGCATGCGTGTTCAGTACTCTTTGAAATTACTAGTCTAAACACATTATTAATTAATAAACTTTTTATATGTAATTATGACCTTATTTTTGCTTTTTTTTCTTATAAAAGGGCGAGCTAAAAATTGCTGATTTTGGTTGTCCCGTGCATACAATCAGAGGAAAACAATTTGTGGACCATTGGGCTACCTTCCACATGAAATGAGTAAGTTAAGAAAAGGAATAGAAGTTTGATGAGCTGTTCATATGGCTCTTTTTTTTCTCAAGTTACTTTGTTTGATAATGTTTTGTTTATACTTACAGTCGAAAGCACCGGACATGATGCAAGTGTTGACATTTGGAGATTGGGTGTTTTGTGCTATGAGCTCCTATATGGAGCTCCTCCTTTTGAAACTGAAAAATTTGAAAACCTTCAGAAGGTAGTCTATTTCTTATTATGGCTACATTTCTTAAAAACTTGAATTATTCAGATTTCAAATTTGTTACCCTTTTGTAGGATGAAAGAGGTGGATTTGAAGTTTCCTGACAGACCAATTGTTTCTATCTTTGGCAAAAGAGTTAATAAGTCTGGTACAGTCTAGTGACAATCGATACTTGGCTTCTCATCAATGAGTTCACCGTGTTTTGATCGGTTGCAGAACTGCCATTCAAGGTGTTTCATGTTGAAAATGGAACATACATCATTCCTTCGTCCGTTTCAATTGATTCTGAAGCCTTTTACATGCAAATGGCTATTTGGCATCGTCTTCTTGTTTCAGCCAGCTTCGCACTCAGTTGATAAAAGAACCTTTGCTACTGGGTGGAACATATCTTGTTTCTTCATTTTTCTTTTGTAGTGCCACACAGTGATCATGTTATATATATATTTGAGTAGAAATCATTTACGACAAATGTGTTCGATATACCTGGCAGAGTGTGGCCACAAGTTTGTTTGAACAACAATTTACAACTTGAACAATATCAGGCTAGAGAATAATTATCGTTCGTCCATTTGATGCTTTTGACTTTATCTGCTTTACATGTGGTCTTGTAATGTCCGGTTTGATTGCAGCAACTACATCGGTGGTGTGTTTTCACGACTCTCATCCCATATGACAAGCACAAAGATGACCTCCTTAAGATGCTCTTGTGAAAAGATATGCCTCACAATTAAGTGAATTAAGAAGGGGCTTGGTAGACTTAGAAGAACATGGCTGGAAATAATGACGGACATAAAATAATTGAATCTAAATATTGGCATGGTTCATGATAGGGTGAAGTAGAAAGAAAGAATCTATAAGTCTGATCTCAATTCTCTGGGAAAAGGTGGATGGCAAAGAAGATTATAGAACTAAGTATGATGATAACACAAAACTGATAATACAACTAGTTTGTGATCGGGGAGAGAGTATCGGGGAAAGAAATAGTCGGTGGTATTATCGTAATTAAAAGTTGAATCAACTCTGATTCGAGTTAAAAAATAATAATTAATTTCAAAAAAAATCCAAAAAATATTAAAAATACTATAAAACATAATATACATCGTAATATCAAAAATAATATATTTTATAACTAATCACCTATCAATTTTGACCAATTTAAGCAAACTGATTCTTGTCCGGTGTTTGAAGAATCTGTCTCAACTATGGTTGGACCTACTAATGAAGAAATCGATTGATTTCACTTGGAATCGGCCGATTTAAATCGGATCAGAGAAATCCGATTTAAAATTAGAGTTGAATAGGGTGAGAATCAGTTTTTGGGTAAATGATAAAAATACCCTTAGTATGATATTAAATAAATTATTTATATATGGGCAAAATTAAAATTAAAATTTTAAGATGATAAAAATACCCCTTACATCGCTCTCCCTTTACTTCCCTCCGGTCGTGTGCCGTCGACCCAGTGTGCTGTCTGCCACCACCCCTCCCTCTGCCGTCGTCCCTTGCCTCTACCCTCCCTCTGTTGGTCTGCTGCTGCCCTTGTACAGGGGACAGTCGAGGCTGACAGGGTGGCGGGGTGGGGCAGGAGGCGCAGGGGGGGATGCGGCAGGGCTACGGCGGCAGCAGCGGCCAGGGTGAAGGAGCGGGGCACGCCAGGGATGGCATTCTCGTAATTAAAAGTTGACTCAACTCCGACTCGAGTACAAAAATAATAACTAATTCCAAATAATTTTAAAAAAACCAAAAAATATGAAAAATATCATAAAAATATAATACATACAATAATATCAAAATTACATCAATACCTAACTTTTATATATTTATGTTGTGAGTTGTCAAATTATTATATATAATCAATTTAGACCGATTCAACTGAACCGATTCTTGACCGATTCGATCTGATTCAATGACTTTCTAAAAAACCGATCCCGATTCCGATTTCTCCAACTATGGTTGGACCTCGGTTGGGATGGCCAATGGGGCCCATTTAATATACCTACTTTTTACTATATTTAGTGTAGAGTTGGTTTTATTTAGTACAACGCTGATTTTATTTGCCTCCGTCATACATTAACTGAAACTTATTGATTGATCAATTATCTATAAATAAAGTTGTTCACTTGAAGTTCTCTTTTAAATCATATGCATTGGGCTTTAAGGATTTGAGTTGTGGTCTAAGACTCTCCCCATTGTGATTGATTCATCGATCTACTTACTAAAATGATAAATTCGATCTTATCCATTAATATAAGGTTTGAGTCATGATCCCCTTTTCCACTATAGAGAGAGTGAGTATTTTGATCAGTTCAGCTTCGAACCGAACTAAATGAACCGAATTATGTTTGGTGGTCGGATTCCATAGCCAAAAGAGAATCAATACGAACCGAAGCATTTCAAATGGATTGATTTGGTAACCAAATAACTAAATTACATTATAAGTTATTGAAAAATAGATCTATATAATTAGCTTATCACAATTATACAATATTTATGCCAACATAATTATATAAAAAATTCTAAACATATATCATATCAAAGATATCAAAATTCACATTAAAAATAAAATAATTCATGATAATCAACATAAAAATTTTTTTAAGATCATGTTTCAATTTGGTTCAATTCCAAACCCAAATATTGATATCAAGTTCGATTTGTCTATGGCTTCATTGAAAACGGAACTAAATTATTTCAAAACTGAATCAATTTTCGATTTTCACCGCATTAAGCACCAAGGGGGGGGGGAGGATGCGGCAGGGCTACGGTGGCAGCAGCAGCCGGGGTGAAGGAGCGGGGCACGCCAGGGATGGCATTCTCGTAGTTAAAAGTTGACTCAATTCCGACTCGAGTACAAAAATAATAATTAATTCTAAATAATTTTAAAAAAAACCAAAAAATATGAAAAATATCATAAAAATATAATACTTACAATAATATCAAAATTACATCAATACCTAACTTTTATATATTTATATTGTGAGTTGTCAAATTATTATATATAATCAATTTAGACCGATTCAACTGAACCGATTCTTGACCGATTCGATCTGATTTAATGACTTTCTAAAAAACTGATCCCGATTCCGATTTCTCCAACTATGGTTGGACCTCGGTTGGGATGGCCAATGGGGACAATTTAATATACCTACTTTTTACTATATTTAGTGTAGAGTTGGTTTTATTTAGTACAACGCTGATTTTATTTGCCTCCGCCATACATTAACTGAAACTTATTGATTCATCAATTATCTATAAATAAAGTTGTTCACTTGAAGTTCTCTTTTAAATCATATGTATTGGGCTTTAAGGATTTGAGTTGTGGTCTAAGACTCTCCCCATTGTGATTGATTCATCGATCTACTTACTAAAATGATAAATTCGATCTTATCCATTAATATAAGGTTTGAGTCATGATCCCCTTTTCCACTATAGAGAGAGTGAGTATTTTGATCATTTCAGTTTCGAACCGAACTAAATGAACCGAATTATGTTTGGTGGTCGGATTCCATAGCCAAAAGAGAATCAATACGAACCAGTATTTCAAATGGATTGATTGGTAACCAAATAACTAAATTACATTATAAGTTATTGAAAAATAGATCCATATAATTAGCTTATCACAATTATACAATATTTATGCCAACATAATTATATAAAAAATTCTAAACATATATCATATCAAAGATATCAAAATTCACATTAAAAATAAAATAATTCATGATAATCAACATAAAAATTTTTTTAAGAGCATGTTTCAATTTGGTTTAATTCCAAACCAAAATATTGATATCAAGTTCGATTTGTCTATGGCTTCATTGAAAACGGAACTAAATTATTTCAAAACTGAATCAATTTTCGATTTTCACCGCATTAAGCACCATTTTACAGCTAGGGCATGAGCATTTGGTCACTCTCATAAATTTTTCACACCAAATTGAAACCGAAATTATCCCAAAATCAAACCAAATTGAAATAATTTATTCAAAATCGAAATTATTATAACTATATTCAAATTAATTTTGATTTTTATAATAAATAAAATTAAAATGTGATTTAACCATCATAATTATATTAAAAATATTCTATATATCAATATTATCTTAAACATTTCAAATAAATTATAAATATTAATGATAACAATGATAATAATAATAGTAATAATAATAATAATAATAATAATAACCACATAAACCATGAATATTAAGTTTTTTAAAAAAAAATTCCATTATTAAGTTGGCCCCGAATTTCATGCACTTAGAAAATTTACTCAAAATCCAAACCAAACTTTACCAAAATATCCCCAAATTGAACCAAACTGACCGTCAATTATTTCGGTTCATACCAAAGTTACTAGGCCTCTCTATGCTGTGATAGATATTTAATTAGATGCTGGCTATAATAATTTTAAGAAAATATAAGCTTAGAAAATTTAGGAAGAATAGAATGGTATAAAAGTTGACATTGGGGAGGATTTGAATCTTACATTATAAACTTGGTGTGAAAAACAATGACATTGTCCGTAAATAAATGATAAATCACACCCAAATTGTCCGACGTGTTAAACCCGTGACTCGATCAGAGTTAACCACACTCACACTCGAACCGGTTTATAAGATTAATTAATTTAACGACCGGTACCCACGGCCCGACCCAAAGATCCCCTCCAACGGCTACTTTTCCCATTCAAATCCTTTGAACCGCTACCTCACCAAACTCTCCCTGCAACTCTCCCTCTCTTCTTCTCTGTCTGCGCTCGTTTGTTTCATCTGATTTTGTTGAGTTGGTGTGATTCTTTTTGATCTTCCCGTCGAAGCTGGGATGGGGGAGAATGGTGGTGCGTGCGGGGAGAAAGAGGACGAGTTCTATGAGACGATTGAGGCGCCCAAGTACGTGGACTTCACTCTTCCCGCCCTTCCCCTAGTCGACGACGATCGTTCCTGGTTCTGCTCGCGTGCTGGTGAGTGTCTCGTGGTTTTGTTATGCTGCCGTGTTTATGATTTGAGGTGTAACCTTTTTTTTTTTTTTTGGTTTTGTATGTCGGTTGTGTTGTTTTGATTTCTGGGTTGTGTGAAGAATGTGTTTTTGTTGTTGATTTAGCTTACAGAATGTGGTATGTGAGCATCTTTTGTTGTAGTGGAATGATATATAACACCAAGTAAAGATTGGTTGAGGCTTATTGCTTCACTCAATGGCTACATTTTGTGGTTGATTAGGCATATATAGGATGTGTTTTGTGTGCATTTTTAGTTGGAGTGGCATTTTATAGTTGGATCGTGGATGATTTGATAAACTTCTGGAGGATTTGATAGTGAAATTTGTTGATTCAATGGCTAGCTAGTTAGCTTCACAATTTAGCAAAAAAAATTTGTTTTCTGAAAGTCAAGACCCTTTTCAAGTGAACTGGGCATACGAGATCGTCAAGTAGTTTGTTTCTTTTTTAGGGTGCGACCAAAAGCATGAGCAAGATGTGGATTCTGAGACCATTTACAGAAATTTTGTGCTTCGGGTATGTGGATTCCTTCCTTCTGTGATCAATTATTTAATGCTGGTAAATCCAGTTTTATCATGATGATCCTAACTTTGTAGGTTATGGCTGCGAGAAGCCCCAATGTGAAGCTCGGAAAAGCATTGAGCAAGCAATTGTCAATGTATGTATCCTGCTTCAACTTTAACATTGTTTTCTTTGTTGATACCTGGTACTAAAACTTACTAAAGAGCATGTGATTGGCCAGTGGAATTCCAAAGTGTCCACTTTCTGCCCCACCAAAATCATCTAGAATGCCAAAGTTGGCTGTGATGTCTTCCATCTCCCATATTCATGGAGCAAAGGTTAAGGTTACTCATATTTCTTCCAAGTTTAGGCCAACTCCTATTGGGAAGAAGTCACGGGGGAATAAAGAAAAGGTGCAGGACATAAAACCTTGTGGAAGTGTTGTTAACGCTAAAACGACAGGTTTGAAGGAGAAGAAGAAGGAAGTAGTGAAGGCTCTAGTTTTCTCTTCACCTGGGAAGAAAGGTAAGCAAGGTACTAGTAATGCTTCTGTTGCAAATATTACTAGTGGCATGAAGAAACTTAAAGTTAGCAGGCAGGCAAAAATTGTTCCATCTAGATATGCCTCCTCTTCTGGACAGCCAAAGCCTTCTTCAAACGCTTGTATTGGGAAGAGCAAACAGGTTAGGAGTTCAATTGTTTTCAAGGATACAGGTAACCAAAAAGCCATTGTGGTAAGGAAGAAGATAGCTGGGAAAGGAAAGGAGAAGAAGTCCAATGGAAAACTTTCTGGCATCAAAAGAGATGTAATGAAATTTGATTGGATTATGGATGTGGAAGAGAAGGCATCAGGGAATTCTGCAAAAGTTTTAGATGTCATTGGAGAAGAATGCCTACCACCTATGGATACATCAATCGAGAAGGAAAAAACTGCCGATCCAAGAAATGGAAGTTCTATGAAAGAAACAAATCTTGTTATGGCGAGAGTGAACTTTGATAATGCAGACAAATCGTGTGTTGAGAATACATTTTTGGAATCCACGGAATTAACAGATGCATTAAAAGACAGCATTCCATTGATAAGAGAAGAGGGCAATGGGATATGTGAGATTAATAAACAGGCTATCGAGACCGAAACAATCGAGAAGGAAAAACTGCCGATACAAGAAATGGAAGATCTATGAAAGAAACAAATGTTGTTATGGCCATAGTGAACTTTGACAACGCAGACAAATCATGTGTTGAGAGAACATTCTTGGAATCCACACATTTAATAGATGCAAGAAAGGACAGCATGCCATTGATAAGAGAAGAGGGCAATGGTGTATGTGAGATAAATAAACAGGTTATTGAGACGGAAACAATGGAGAGTGCCGACAAGGAAAACCCAAACGCCTCTTATTGCAACAGGTAAATTGTGCATTCTCTCCTCATGTCTTCTCATGTTTAGTTGTAAAGATTAATGCATGGTGTTTTTTTTGAGGTGTTTGTACATTAATTTGCCTGACAGCGTGCCACTGATGAGAGAAGAAGGCAATGGTGTATGTGAGATACATAAACAGGTTGCTGAGACTGAAACAATGGAGAGTGCAGACAAGGAAAACACTGCAGCCTCCGATTGCAACAGGTAAATTGTCCACTCTTTCCTCATGTCAATGAATGCTCAAGTTTAGTTGCAAAGTTTAATGCATAGTGGTTTTCTTGTGGTGTTTATACATTAATCTGATTGACTTTGGAACCGGAAATGCTCAAGTTTAGTTGCAAAGTTTAATGCATGGTGGTTTTCTTGTGGTGTTTATACATTAATCTGATTGACTTTGGAACCAGAAACATTAATTTGAATACCATAGATGCTGAAAGAAGCACAAAGCAAGTGAAGGAGGGGGTGCTTGTTCCCAATCAAGGAGGAAAGATTAAGAAAGTGAAGCCCACAAATCCAAAGCCTTTCAGATTAAGAACAGATGTAAGCTTTGGGAGCTAAACAGAACTAATTTTAGTCCAAAATTCCCATGCTATTATCCTAGAGGAGGAATTCCCATGTTATCCCAGAGGAGGAATTTTAACATCTGATCATCTGTATCAGGAAAGAAGCATCTTGAAGGAGGCAAACTTGGAGAAAAGAAGGTTTCTTAAACCCGTTGTGTCATCTTACTGTGCACCAGACTCTAAAATTAACAATGAGAACACAAAGGATGAGGTCAGTACTTAGTTGTTTATTTTCATGAAACTGTCAGCACGATATTAGTCAATACACATCATGCACAGATAGCTTCGATATCTAAGTTGCATTTTATGGAATGGTACACCAATGAATATCTATTTTAACAAGTATTTTTGTTGCTTACCTTAGAAACATATGCAAGTTCAAGCAAGTTCAGCCAATGTGAAATCAACGGGAAGGAAAGCACCTAAAGCAGACAATAGAGCTATTTCAAATGTAAAGGTAAAAACATGTTATTGTTTGGACTTAATATTTTTCTCTACTATGGAAAGCATAATCTTTACACAAAAAGCTCATTTTATGCAGAATGAAAGCAAAAAGACAACATCCCAACGAACTGAAAACAGGCCTGCCAATTCTCAACAGCTTACAGGAACAACTTCTTCTGACAAAAATGCAAAGTGTTCAGTTCCTAAGAACCAAATGGGTGGTAGTATTAGATCTACATCTCGAGGGAAAAGACCACCAACTATTCCAAAGGAACCTGTTTTTCACCAAATTCACGTGCCAAAGAGCTGCACGAAGAACAAGATTTAACTAGTCTGTCTTTGTGTTCTAACTCTTTTATTCATTCAATTCTTTCGTTGAATACATTTTTGGTTGTTCTTTGTTTTTATTTTTATTTAAGAATTTTACGAGTAGCACCCATATACATTGCAGTAAAAATTGTTCTTTACTTGATTAATGTGGTAGTGAAAAGCTTGATGTAGTTTCAACTTTCAAGCAGCTCACTTAACCCCACAAGACAACTGCACATACTGGAATCCACTTGGTTCCAATTTTTCCATATCAATCTGAAATCGATTGAGATAAGTGTACACACATGGAATGAACTTGCTGCAAGAATTCAAATAGTTTGGTGGGAAAAAAACCTCAGATCAAGGTCAAAGACAAAGCTGATTCAGATGAAAGACCATTGTGTGAACAGAAGCTAGCTGTTCATAAAACAGATTTTTCTCTACTATGGAAAGCATAATCCTTACACGAAAAACTCATTTTTGGTTTGTTCCTTGTTTTAATTTTTTATTTAAGAATTTTAAGGAAAAATGTTCTTTAGTTGACCATGGTGTGAGCAGCAGCTAGCTGTTCATAAAACATAACAAAACCCCGTTGAATTTGGTTGGGGGATTGCGTACAAGAACTCATGTCCTTCACAGATACTTGCATGTAGAACTGCATCCACATGAAACATACAAATGTGACAACCACTTTGCACAAACATGGGAAGGATGTAGATTTGGTCTTCGAAATGGTGGTGAGTGACTAATCTGTAAATTCTTATAAATATTTACAATAAACAAATCATGCATCATGTCATCATGATTTCCATAAATACTCTTTAGACCTTCTGATCTATGATCTATTGCACTTCCAATGTGATGGCAAACAAAGATAGAAGATTGTCTAGATCAGGAACCCGAAAGAAAAACACCTTTAATTTCTCTCGTCAAGAAGTTAACCACGAGAAGTTACCGGAATAACTACTATATAGTAGTTATCCTTAAATATACTACTAATTATTATCCTATGGTTATCCTTAATTATATAATTAATTAATATATTTAAATAATTATATATAAACTATAAATGATGAGGACTACGGAAAGTTAGAATAAAAACTCTAACAATGGGTCCAAGGAAATCAATGAACCCACCAAACAGTTTTGCATAACTAGATGAAACAAGATCCAATGCCAAACAATTTTTTTTTTCATCTATGATGATCTCTACCTGGTCCATTCATACACACACCTCATGTGAGCTGCTATTGGATATGGGACCCTATCATTAAACCTTGTTAACATCTTTAATATATATATGTGCATCATTAATAAATAATTGCTGCAAGTAGGAGCTCATTGAGTGTGCTTGATATTGAAATGAAGTATCTTTATAGTGAGTGAGGTGGACAGTTCCCAGCTCATACTGAGTATAAGCACTCTTGGGATCATTAATATAATTAGCTTTTTTTTATCATTATTTTTTTGTTGATTATGCCATAAAGTGTGTGGAGGAACATAATTAATTTAATTGAGGAATGATTAGATTCCTTAATTATGCAATTAAATAAGGAAGGGAACATTATCAACCAACCACTCTTAATCTCATTTGCCAAAGATAGTTTAATCCGTGATGTTGTTTGGCACGCACGAATACTTGTTTTGATTTCTAAGTGTGTAGAACTCCGATATCGTTAATGGTAATTAGAAAAAGACTTGGGATGACTCAGCCATCAAGTTAGCCGCTTTAATTATTGATTAGTTTCTAGATTAAAATCAGGTTAGTGGTAGAAAGGGTTCAAACCAATAATTTTTAATAGTATGTATATGTATAATCAAAGAATGTTGTTGTTGGCAATTATTTTAATACTAATAAAAAATAAATGGTTCACTAACATCAGTTAAGATATATTAATCTTGGGTACCTAAAGACGTGGGGTCTTGACACAAATTTGGACATTAATTTATTAATCTCCAATGTATCAATCAAATACATATTAAAATGGGGTATACAGAGTGAAGAAAAAATACCATAAATTTTTCTTGAAAGAAAAAACAATGGCTTTATATGTATTAATTATTAAAATTTGAAATACATAAAAGAGTCAACTCTTATGCAGATTAATAATATAAAATAAACGAATTATTAACAAAGAAAAATGAAGAAGCTGGCCGGCATGGGCACTATGATCGGAGGGATCAGAGTTTGCCACGTAGTGCTGATCCCACGTGCTGTGTTGCCGTCCGTCCGATAAGAAATCAGAAAAAAAATCAGAAGATTATAATGCCTAGGAGAGGAGTCTCGTGACATAATGTATATTTGTCCATAGATGCCCTGGTAGGCCAATTATGTGTTTGCACACAAGAACAATAACATCAATAATAATAATAATAATTTTATGTATTAATATAACTTATCAATTATGTGCTTAGGCTTAAATTTATTGAACTTAAATTTATTAGGAGGAAGTTGGGCAGTCCCTTCACCTCAACCTAATTCATGATATATTCTAATGAAATGCATAAGCAAAAACTTGGGTAAAATTTTATTTGTGGAGACTCACACTCTTGTCGTGTGTATGAAAGTTGTGCACATGTGAAGGGCGTGTAAGGGATATATTTTGCAGATGGCGTAATTTTTGCTTATTTTGATGCCCAAAGCCGGCCTTGTTTGAACCACTGGGCCACCGTTTATTTTAATACTTATTATTTATTTTTTAAAAATAATACGTTTATATTTAAAAAATATTATCAAAATATTGTCCTATTTCTATATAGATTATTTTTATTATAGGAAAAAATAGGAAACTCCTCTTTGTGCTGACGTGTCCCCGAAAAAACACCCGTTAATTAAAGGCATGTAAGCTGGAGGCCGCTCGGCCGGGCCCATTGTGACACGTGTCAAGTGTCGGTCTATCTTGGGGCTGTGTGCGGCCCCACACGGGCCACCGCCTGTCCGGCGCGTGCGACGAACTCGCACAAGCGCCACATTTGCGAACGTGCAGGTTTGACCTCTTCCGTGTGTTGCGGACCGAGGGCCCGCCACATGCGCGGTGCCCTCTTATTTTGTGTTTTAGGGGTTTTAATGCTTGTACTTTGCTCCTTAGTTTCACCAAGGTTTGAAGTTTTGAAAGTTGGAGGCATAAAATAAAATAATTATCATTTTTAATAAAAACTACCATCTTTAATTATGAGTCGAAATTCGTTGTTCCATTTTTGATTTTTAATTTAATAGTTATTAGATTTGACTATTATTATCTTAAAAAATACAATGACCTAATGATCAAGAACTGAGTCGAGAAATCGGTCTCTAATAAAATAGGGTTTGGTATACACGTTTTGAATCATCGGTAAGTTTACGCAAAAATAATCACGGTATAAATCCAGTTTTACTTTTCATCGTATGATTGGATTCATTCACCCCCCACCCACCCCCCAAGTTTTGGTGATTCCTACATTTTTACCTCCTAAGAAGAAGCACATTGTAGAAGTTGGGTAAATGTGATTTGAGATTGTAGAGAGTGCAGAACTTTGATTGATTTCAGGAGATGTTAGAATGAACTGAAAGTGTGCATTCTTTTAAATCCCATCAATGGAGAAAGAGTCAGTCATGAGTACTTTGTATAGAAAGACAGCAAGTAACAAACACATGGAAGGTGATGCAATTCAACAGCCCACTATTTGGTGGACCTGATGAAATGTACTCAGAAGTCACTAAATGTTTTTATTGTATTTTTGGTGAACCTGATGAAAAATTATTATTGTCATTATTATAAGTTTGTGTAATAAGTAATAAGAAAGTTGGAGATGACTATGTGAATGTATACCACTAAGTGGCACATTAACATGTGTGCCACTAAGTGGCACATTAATATGTTAAGTAGCCACTTTGCTTGTTCAAAGGTAGCACCTTTAGCTTGTCGCTCCATGCTCCATGGGCAAGGTTACTGCTTATATTATATATATATGTTTGGCTCAATTTGGTTAATATTAAAAAAATTATATATATATATATTATAAATAATAATTTATGACAAAAGTATTATTCTACTACTTAAAATTTGTCTATTTCTATTATATTTTATGATAAAATATAAGTAAGATTTTCACCAAATAAGGTTCTATCAAATACTTCACCTTATAAATTTGACCACAACAATTTTTTGCATAAAAAACACAATAAAATGGAAAGCCATTTTTATAAAAATATTTTGCATCCCATTTTTTTTCTTTTTCTTTTTAAATTTTAAGCCTGTTATTAAAAAGATATAAAATTATAACTATAATGACTAAAATAAGTATTTGGCATAACATTGGTAAAATATAATGTGATAGAGACACCCTTTCAAAAATCTTCACAAAATATTATTAAATAAAAAAGTATGTAAATATCACGAGAAAATCTCAATGCAAGTAGATATAAAATTTACGTTCTTATCATTTGTATGAATTAATTAGAGCTCATTAATCTTTTTTCTCTTGATATTGATTAAATATTATTTATATTAACCTTGATTGATTATAGATAACACACTTTATTTATTAAATTAATAGATCACTTTAAATATTCCTAGTTCTTCTGAAGTTTACTTTTAGTTTATGGCACATAAAAAATTTACGCACTAGCATTTCATGTTAATTTTTGTCATGTTTCGAGTCATTTATACTTTAATTTTATTAGTTTAAGAGTTTATTAGGTATTATTAGTAAAGCAAAAAATCATTGTAATTTTGGTGTAAAAAGTTCTGATTAATATTGTTCTAACATGATATAAGAGTTAGAAGATAAACCAAAATGAATTTGGGATGAACTCGGGCTGAAAAAACACAATTTGGTGCCATGGCCGAACCCCAACACTTGAGCATTGGGATGCAGAGAGCTCGAGCACTGGCCTTGTGGTTAAGAAAAATTTATGGCTGAGACCCAAGCGCTTGAGCAGTAGGATTCAGAGCGCTTGACTCTAATGGCAGGAAAACAACTTTTTATATTTCTAGAAATTTTAATGGGCCCCACTTATAATATTGGGTGGATCATTTATAAACTTGATTAGGGTCTAGATGCGACGAACGAAAGACGAGAAGGAACAACAA
This sequence comes from Piper betle, assembly GCA_033002965.1. Taxonomy (NCBI): domain Eukaryota; kingdom Viridiplantae; phylum Streptophyta; class Magnoliopsida; order Piperales; family Piperaceae; genus Piper; species Piper betle. The sequence continues at coordinate 46,667 of JAURVB010004469.1, forward strand.
AAAATTTGGATTGGAAGAAAAAAACACTTTCCCTAAAAAAGCTTTTCTTTATTTTGATTTATTTTTCTTTGAAATTAAATGATGTCTTTCATATCACATATAAATTTTTTATGTTTAGTCAAATATTTTATAGAGTGGATTCTTTTCTAAGATTTTCAATAACACCTAATTCATGGATTAATAAAATTTATTACTTTTTATCTATGATTATATTTTTGGATCATCTATTTTATTCTATTCTTATTTCCATCAGTATACTAGTCATCTATTGTTAGATCTAGGAGATTTGATCTTGTCTAGAGGTGAAAAGATTAAATTTGTCATTGAATAGAATAACCTTTATTCATCTATATTGGGTGATTTACATGTGAGATAGAGAAATACTCATATGTCTTAGGTAACTATAAAAAAAAATTAAAGTATCTTTTTGTATAGACAATTTCATATAAATATTGAAGTTGGGTGCAAGGGATAAGCTTGTGGTTAATGAAGAGATTGCTATGAATAATCAATTTTCGTGGCTAATGATCCAAATGTGCAATTTATATTTAGAATTCATAATTCTAATTATATAGAGCGCTATGTAAAATTGAAAATCTTAAGTTTGTCGTATTGGAATTAATATTTAATTTGAATATTAAAACGTTGGGAAAAACTCTGGACGACTGAGTGACTGTACGAAAGACGAAAAGAAACGATGAAGAAGTTGGATCAGAAAAAGAAGACACTTTCCACAAAAAAGTTTTCTTTATTTTGATTGAGCTTTCTTTGTACTTAAATAATGTATTTTATATCACATGAATTTCTTGAGTTTAGTCAAATATTTTATGGAGTAAATTCTTTTCTACGATTTTCAATGGCACCTATTGCATGAATTAATAAAGGTTATTAATTTTTATTTATGTGATTATGTTTTTAGATCATCTATTTTATTCTATTCTTAATGCTACCAGCAACAAGCGTTACTGGTCCGAAAAGAGAAATAACTATAACAACTGGCGGCTACAGAGCAAACTCTCATATGTACGAAATCATCATGTACTCCACGTGAACACTCTGAAGGGCACTACTGAGGGAGCCACTGGGCCGCAGTACCCGGTGGCATCCCGAGCCTAACTGATCTGCTGTCGGTGGCGTGCTACTCTCAGCACTTCTTTTTCGGTCACTTCTGGTGGAACTTTATCCTAAGCCCTCTCCTTACATCTATATTTCTCCTGGCCGCCGAGCACTGGTAGGCCGAGCACTCCTCAGGCAGTCGCCTTTGGTACCCCTTTCAACCACAAGTCCCGGGACATGCGCTGTACTAGACAGCACCGGTAAACCTCCATGTTCTCCGGGTCGTGAGGAACTCAAACGCGGAGTTGTTCGAGGATCCCTCGGGAATGGAACAGTCCGCTGGCACTAATCCGAGAGCCACGCTTTGAGCATGTCACAACATCCTCTGCATGGTACGTGCAGTCGATTTCTCCATCTCTCATCTCACAGAAGCACGAAATTATATATATATAGACTTGGGTAGGGGGTTATATAGTAGGCCTGAAGGCAACTTTTGGTGGATCTTATTTCAGAAATCAACCTCGAGGGATCTCATCCTCGAGGGGTTATTAATCTGGAAAATGTTCGGTTAAATGGCCCGAAGTTAAGTGGGATCCGATAAAACGCCACTTAACCCGTCCTGCAGGCAATAAATCAAACATACAATAGAAAGAGTAAAACAGACGAGTCCTAAACGGACCTGGTAGAAGCTCCAAGCGTGTCATCGCGCCTAGGCGGGCGAGCTCCTACTCCGTACCTACACATCAAAACTAAATACTAACGCCCACTAACTAAATGATGCATCAAACTCAATAAACATCAATCACAATCAATAATCATAAATATGAAATAATTCTACTCATCCTATTCCTACCAATTTTATTGTATTTTTCCTAAGTTACATTACTCTGATTAGCATGCTCAACTCTGATCTACCTCATTAGGATCACTCACATTCAAGCACTATTCATCAAATCATGTCTCTTATCACTTCATTCGTAATTAAGCATTAATCACATCAATAATTGGTCCTAGCATGCTGTGCTAACAATTATCATCAATTTTAAATAAATCGATCGGGTAATTATACCTCGCATCGTCGAGCGATCGGCGACGGCTAGGGTTCCGTCGACGCGTCCTCGGGGCTCAAATTTGGCGGCTCATCGGCGCGATCAGCTCGATCGGGCTCCACTGGGTGAGCCCCGGGGAAGATCCGGTGAATTCCGGCGAATGCGAGAAATTCTAATTTTTCCGGCCGGTTTCCGGCAGTTGGCTTGTGGTTTTCCGGCGACTTCCGGTGGTTTCTAGGCGAAGACAATTGCCGGTGGTCTCTACTAGCTGGATGTGGGTCATGTGAGGGTACCATTGGAACACGCCTCGGCTTGAGCCCGACTCATCTACAAGGTCGATAGAGGCCCAATAAGGTGGCGAGCTCGCGAGGAAAAATGCACTAACGCAGAGGCCGGCCGTGGTGGTGTGGAGGTCCGGCCGGGATGGGCGGCGGTGGCCTCCGTTCCGGTCGGGAGAAGATCCGCTGGGTGGTCGCTGGTGCCGAAGACGACCCCGAGTACGTGGCGGCGACGGTCGCCTGCCGGCGAGGCGAGCTCGACGGCAACGACACGCTTCAGCACGACGTTCTGCACACGGCTGATTCCGGCGTCTCTGCAGCGGCCCGATTGGGGCCGGACCTGATGGTAGGGCGGCGCGGCGCGGCAGCGAAGGCTCAGCTGGGTGGCGTGCGAAGCAGCGGCCAGGCGACGGCCTGACGCGTTGGCGGCGGTGGCGCGCGTACAGGCGGAGCGATGGTTGAGGGTTTGGATGTGGGAGATAATGGTCAGGGGTGGAGAAGAAAGGGTTGGGTGGCAATTTCATACATCGAGACTTGACTGGATCTGCGGCTGCGAGGTCAAGTGTAATAACTAAGTCGGTATTGAAATCCTAAAAAAAATCCGCAAAAATCGGAAAAAATACACGTAAAATCAAGTAACACGAAAACATCATGATGATGATCTAGCAAAAACTATCCAACCCACCCAAAAATGCGCATGTGACACGTCTAGCGGGCAGTAGACAGCATAGCTAGTTCCACGATCCACTGTATGTAAAAATAATAAAAAAAATGGCTGGCATGCTCGTATGTCGCCCAGTGGCCCATTACTGTTGCTGCGGTGTGACATGATCGTTGTGTAGCATGGTGCGCATGACCCTCATAACCGCTCATACATGCGGTAGACATCGACTCCGGTACGCGTCCTCGCCGAACGCCCCAACTCGAAAAAATGGCGGTCGGCCCACCGTGCGGGTTCGAATGTAAAACCCTAACTCGAATCGATGGGTTTACACACGCAGGTATCGTGGCGCCTTGCATCAATCTCCGAGCGTAGAACCTTACGTGACTCGGTCTCGAGTTTCACGGGGGAGTGATCTTCACTCAGGTTCAACCGGTTGGTTCGAGTCGAGTCAGCTTACATGGTGACACGGTGGGCTGGCACACACTATGGTTATGAGCGATGAAAGGGTCATGTTATCCTAGTGTGCGATGATAACGTTTAAGATGATGAAAAATGGGTTATCAAAAGTTATGTCGGAGGTAGTTCTAATATTGATTAGTTATGCGCATTTTGTCGCGAAAAAGTTTTAGGTGGAGCAACTTGTGATGAAGGCACGCGGTGAATTATGTTCGGTCGGGTTGTTAGTTATAGGGCGCTACCCTTTGGATGTTGTTGTGTTTGTTTGATTTTACGGACCATTTTCCATGTTTTTCTGAGATTTTTTAGAATTTATTACTAAACTAGTTGTTGTTATTGACTCAGGTGAGGAATCGGGGTCAATAATTAATTAATGAAAGCGCGCCATTGAGGTGCCTCCCTCCCGACCCTTCCCCCTGACCCAAACCCTTGCCGCCGTCCCTGCCGTGTGTTGCGCCGCACGCCGACGTCGCACTGCCGCGCGAAGCAACGCCGCCCCGCGGCGCCGTGCAGTCAGTCGTGCTGCCCAGCCCACCCGACCACCCATGTCGCCGCCACGACACCGGTAATGCGCCACTAGCCGCGACGCACTCCTGGTCGATTGCCTGCCCAAGTGCTGGGCGGCGATGCCATCGCTGTGACCCTGACGACCACCTCACCGTCGTCGACGTTTCCCCATCATCCCGACCGCTTGTCGAGGCCGGCCACAACCCCGATCGGAGCACCGCCTGCCGCCACCCATTTTCGACGCTACCATGCGACATGCCATCGCGCCTCGGCTACCCTGTTTGACACCACCAATGGACACGCTCGTCGCTGGGCTGAATAGACCCTTGATTGCCCCATCCCGAATCATCGCCGGAAAACACGTCGGAATCCGTCGAGCCGCTGACACTCGCCGGAACCACCGGAAATTGGATTAGTGGAGAGGTCGCCGGATCATCCGCCGAATGCACCCGATCCAATTTGATCGGACTTCGGACGCCGCTAGGTGCCGAATTCAAGTTTCGAGAACCACGAAACGGAAACCCTAACCGCCGCCGATTTTCGACGACGCGAGGGTATAATTTATTTTAAACTTAATTATTTGAAAATATTGCTTATTAGAATTGCATGCTAGGGTTGGTGAATTGTGTGTTATAATAATATATAAATGTAGATTTGATTAAGGATAAAATATGAAATTTGTTTGATTGAGTGGTGTTAAAAAATGGAGACTAAGAAACTAATTAGGGTAACTAGGTAATGATCATGATCTAATGCAAACTAGCCTAAGTAGACTTGCTAGAATTGATATAGGTTGATGTGTGATGGTTGATGCGTGATTGTGTTTATTGTGTGTGCTTGCTATAGGATGTGTGATTCATCATGCGGGCGTTAGTTTTTAGCCTGATTGTGTAGGTACGATGTAGGAGCTCGCCGCCTAGGCATGTAAAACCCGTGACTCGAGTCGAGGGTTTTACGTTACCGAACCCAGTCGGTTCGATCGTTGGTTAGAGTCGAGTCGGTTTCATGAATCGCGTGCTGAGTCGAGACCAGCCGTGAGTTATGAGCGATGAGAGTCAGGTGTACCTGAATATATGATGATAACGTCGAGAAGATGGTGAGATACGAGTTATCTGAATATATGAAAGTATGCAGTATTTTTTCTTTTTATATGTTTGATCGTAGAAATAGTTTTAGCGCCGAATGACGCAATTAGGACGCGTTGGATTATATTCGGGTGGGTTATTAGTTATAGAGCATGTCATTTGGATGTTGTTGTGTTTGTTTTATTTTATGTGATTTTTCCATATTTTTCTAGATTTTTTAGAATTTATTACGAACTAGTTATTATTTTGACTCGAGTAGGAATCGAGTCAATACTTATTTACGAAAATGCCATCGCACGCACTTCTTCTTCCTCCCGACCTTTTCTCCCCCACGTCCAAACCCTAGCCGCCGCCGCCCCTGTTCGCGCGCTGTCGCCGCCACGGCCGACGCCGCCTGGCCGCCGATCGACGCCGCCCCGCCCCGTCGTGCCGTCGCCGTGCCGCCCCGACCAACCCCGGCCACCGTCGCGCCGCCACGACGCCGGAATCGCCCCACGAAGCCGCGACGCTCCGCCCGACCGATTTCGCCGCCGTCCGGGCCGCGCCGCCGCCGCTGTGACCCTGACGACCACCCTCTCGCCGTCGCCGACGTTTCCCCCATCGTCCCGAGCGCCGTCGAGGCCGGCCGGAGCCTCGATCGGAGAACGCCGCCGCCGCCGCCCATTTTCGACGCCGCCGTCGACGGCCATCGCCGCCTCGGTTGCTCTGTTTGACACCACCATTGGACCAAGCTCGTCGAGCTGGTGCCGATAGACCCCCTGATTGCCCCGTCCCGAATCATCGCCGGAAAACCGTCGGAATCCGCCGGAAAACCGCCGACACTCGCCGGAAAACCGCCGGAACCGCCGGAAAATTGGATTCGTGGGAAATTCGCCGGATCATCCGCCGAACGCACCTGGTCCAATCTGATCGGACTTCGGACGCCGCTAGGTGCCGAATTCGAGTTTCGAGCCACGAAACGGAAACCCTAGTCGTCGCCGATTTTCGACGACGCGAGGTATAATTTATTTTAATTTAATTATTTGAAAGTATTGATTATTAGAATTGCATGCTAGGATTGGTGAATTGTATGTTATAATAATATATATAAATGTAGATTTGATTAAGGATAAAATATGAAATTGTTTGATTGAGTGGTGTTAAAAATGGAGGCTAAGAAATTAATTAGGGTAACTAGGCGATGATCACGATCTAATGCAGATTAGCCTAAGTAGGGTTGCTAGAATTGATATAGGTTGATGTGTGTTGATTGATGCGTGATTGTGTTGATTGTGTGTGCATGCTATAGGATGTGTGATTCATCATGCGGGCGTTAGTTTTTAGCTTGATTGTGTAGGTACGGTGTAGGAGCTCGCCGCCTAGGCGCGTGGACCCGTTTGGAGCTTCTACCAGGTCCGTTTAGGACTCGTTCTCTGATTTACGCTACTCTCTTGTGTATTTGATTTATTATGTGCAGGACGAGTTAAGTGGCGTTTTATCGAATCCCACTTAACTCGGGCCATTTAGCCAACGATTTTCCGGATTAATAACCCTCGAGGATGAGATCCCTCGAGTTTGTTTTCGAACTTCAGATCCAGCTCACGTTGCCTTCGGGCCTATTGTATAAATCCCAACCCAGACCTATATATATGTATAGTTTTCGTGTTTTTGGTGAGAGACTGAATGAGGGAAATCCGACTACCGTGCTACGCGAGCGGGCACGTGTGTGTCGACAGTGGGCTCTGGAATGGTGTGTAGGCCGTTTCATTCCCGAGGGATCCTGACAACTCCACCTTTGAGTTCCTCAAACCCGGAGAAGTGTGGAGGTTCACGGGTACTGCATTGCAGCGCATGTCTAGACTTGTGGTTTCAAAGGGTACTGAAGGCGACTGCCTGAGAGTACTCGGCCTTCGTGCTCAAGGCCAGGAGTAATATGGAAGGTGCAGAGGGCGGAAAGGAACGAGATTTGACGCGAGAAGCAATAGAGAAATGGCCGAGGCATGAGAATGTGAAAGATAGGGGACGCTGTCGACCCGAGGGCGACGGCTCCCGTATGTGCCCTGATGAGAGTTCTTGAGGAAGTATATGGTTTTATTCAACAGGAGAGTTTGCTCTCTGTGCCAGATTGATATTAGTTATTTTCCGGGCCGGTAACACTCGTTACTGACGGTTTTTCTATATATATGTAGGTGAGGAATGCGAGCGATGAAAGCTGTCGGGACTGCGGAGGAGCAGCACGGAACCGCGCACACATGTACCTGCCGCGTGTAACGTATAATGACGGTGTGTTATTGCTACGTGAATGATAATTTTGATGTGTTTGTTTAGATAAATTGCTTGTTATGAAACGAACTGATAAATATGAATGAGTAGGGAGCCTTGGAGTTCAGACTCAGCTCAGGTAAAAACGAATGAGATAATGATTTAATGTTAATGTAGATTGTTATGTGTTATCGTATTTTCATTAAATAGTATATATTTTCTTTTGGTTTCTCATTTGTTGTTTTGTCTTATTTTGCTTGTACATCATAGCATGCATGTAGGACTCTGTTAGAACCCACGCATCCCATCCATGCATTTCATGTTTGCATCTCCATCTTGAGACACCGAGGGTAGATCCGGGTCAGCTTAACCGAACCCAGTAGATTAGCGAACGGTTCGGTCGCCGGTGACATTTCCGGGTCGGTTCACGGGTGAGCCGAAACGGGGTGTTACAAGGCACGTGGACCCGTTTGGACCTTCTACCAGGTCCGTTTAGGACTCGTTCTTTGTTTTACTCTACTCTATTGTATATTTGATTTATCATGTGCGGGACGAGTTAAGTGGCGTTTTATCAGATCCCACTTAACTCGGGCCATTTAGCCAACAGTTTTATTTCGGATTAATAACCCTAGAGGATGAGATCCCTCGAGTTTGTTTTCGAACTTCAGATCCAGCTCACGATGCCTTCGGGCCTATTATATAAATCCCAACCCAGGCCTATATATGTATAGTTTTCGTGTTTTTGGTGAGAGATGGGATGAGGGGTACTTGCGGCCACGTCTTCAGATAGGGCGTGTGCTCGGAAGAGCGGGCTCTGGAGCTGGGGAGAACCCACTTCGTTCCTGAAGGATCCGGACAACTTCACCTTTGAGTTCCTCAAACCCGGAGAAGTGTGGAGGTTTACGGGTACTATAATGCAGCGCATGTCTAGACTTGTGGTTCAAAGGGTACTGAAGGCGACTGCCTGAGAGTGCTCGGCCTTTGTATCTCGAGGTCAGGAGTAATATGGAAGGTGCAGAGGGCGGTAAGGAATGAAATTTGATGCGAGAAGCGATAGAGAAATGGCCAAGGTATGAGAATGAGAAAGAAAGGGGAGGCTGTCGACCCGAGGGCGACGGCCCGACGGCGATGGCTCCCTTATATGCCCTGATGAGAGTTCTTGAGGAAGTATATGGTTTGATTCAACAGGAGAGTTTTCTCTCCTGTGCCAGATTGATATTAGTTATTTTCCGGGTCGGTAACACTCGTTACTGACGATTTTTCTATATATATGTAGGTGAGGAATGCGAGCGATGAAAGCTATCGGGACTGCGGAAGAGTAGCACAGAACCGCACACACATGTACTTGCCGCATGTAACGTATGTATAATGATGGTGTGTTATTGTTATGTAAATGATAATTTTGATGTGTTCTTGAATGAATTACTTGTTATGAAACGAACTGATCAATATTAATGAGTAGGGAGCCTTGGGGTTCAGACTCGGCTCAGGTAAAAACGAATGAGATAATGATTTAATGTCATGATAGATTGTTATGTGTTATCGTATTTTCATAAAATAGTATATATTTTCTTTTGGTTTCTCATTTGTTGTTTTATCTTATTTTGCTTGTACATCATAGCGTCCATGTGGGACTCCGTTAGAACGCAATCGTTCCCATTCATGCATTTCATATTTGCATCTCCATCTTGAGACACCAAGAGTAGATCCGGGTCGAGCTAACGAAATCTAGTAGATTAACGAACGGTTCGGTTCAGCCGGTGACATTTCTGGGTCGATTCACGGGTGAGCAAAAACAGAGCGTTACACCAACTCCTCCTTCACCGCATGCGGTAGCACGAAGTGCCCCGGTGGGTTCTTGTGCAGCGTCTCCGTCACCACCGCCTTCAAGTACTTCATCTTCGGCAGACCCTCCTCCCCCACATAATCACCACCACCTCCTTTCCCTTCCATCGCCGACTAAATCTCTTTGGCCAACTTCCTTTGTATCTCCGGGTGCTTCACTAGATTCACCATGACCCATTGGAGGGCGGTGGAGGTGGTGTCCGTGTCGGCGTTGATAAACTCGAGCGGAGAGCGTCACAATCTCCCCCTCCATTAGCCGCCGACCGCCTTCCTCCAGCAACTCCAACTTCAGAAGCCAATCGACATAGGAAAACACCAAGCTCTGCCCTTCCTCATCCTCCGCTCCTTTCCTCTGTTTTCCGATCGAGGTCGCCTTCTTAGCATCGCCAACAACTCGTACCATCTCTTCCGAAACAGGTACTTGGCAGATTTCGGGAAAAAAGTGAAGACATTGAATCGCCCAAAGCTCAATAGCAGCACCCGAAGTGAGGTCTCGACCTCTCTCACCTGTTTCTCCTCCAACCTCTCGCCAAAGCACATGAAGAGGAGAGTAGAACATGGCATACTGAAAGCTCTCGACGACCCAAACGTGGCCAGTGGCAGCAGAGTCGGCGGCAAGCCTGGCGAGGAGGATGTCAAGGAACCACGCACGGGCCTTGGCGTAGGACCGAACGCGGGCGGGATGGAGGATCTCTGTCATGAGGTTGTGGCGGAGGAGGCGTCAAAGCGGGCTGTGGTCGGCGGAGCATTTTGCTGTGCTGGTTGGCAAAGATGGCGGCTCAGGCACCTAAGCGGAGGGTAAGGATGGGGCCATAGACGGGGTGGAGGCGGCAGAGGAGCGGCTCGATGTCCAAGAGGGACTTATAGAGCCACAAGAGGTTGCCGGGGAGGCCACAGGGGGCCGGGGGAAGGTTGGTGGCGGTGGTGTAATAGGAGAAGACTTAGAAGACAAGCGGCAAGGACGATGGTTTGAGGATTTTGATCATGAAAATTTTTTTTAGACCGTTGGATTTTAATCTAACAACCCATAATCCATACACTATCTTAATAACACATTATAAAAATTTTATATGAGATTGGCTAGCGTGGGGGTTTCCTGCGGTCACCCTAATCTGGGCCGTCAGATCTAATCTGATGGCTCAGATCTGTTTTAAAAAACCCTAATCCTAACCCTCCACCTGCCGCCGCCGCCGCCCTCGCCGCTGCCGCCGTAGCCACTGTCGTCGCCGCCCTCGCCGCTGCAGCCGCCCTCGCCGCTGCCGCCGCCCTCGCCGCTGTCGCCGCTGCCGCCCTCGCCGCGCCTCCGCAGCCTGCCCTCGCCGCCGTTGCAGCTACCCTCGCCACCCTCGGCAGCGGCGGTGCCACCCTTCGCCGCACCCACGTCCATGGCACCGCCGCCGTCACCGCACCCGTCCGCGTCGGCCGAGAGCACGGGCGGCGCTGGCAGGCGAGGTCGCGCGGCAACGCGGGGACAACCCCGGCAGTGGCAGGGTCGCGCGGCAACGCGGCGACAACCCACGCCCGTGGACGGTGGCGACGGCGAGCGACGGTGGCGGCGAGGGCAGGGTCACGCGGCGGCGACAGCGACGGCGACGGCGGCGGCGCATGGGAGGAGGAGAGGGGTTAGGGTTTAAGAAAAGAAATCTGGACCGTCCTTATAATCGGACGGTCCAGATTGGAGCGACCCCAGGAAAATTTTCCTGGGGTCACCCCAAGATTACCCAACCCCTATATATATATATATATATATATATATATATATATATATATATATATATATATATATATATTATGTTGTGCCAGCCAATTGGCATAATCCTGGCAAACTTCTAGCCCGAAATTCCGTTTCATGTGAAATGTGTATATATATTATAAACACAGGGTCCACATCATAAGTCACAATTCAAGGCCCACATTGACCTGACCACAACACAATCATATCCCAACAATTTATTTACCATAAGACACCTGTTACCTGTGAAAAACCATTTATTTCAATTTCCCTTTCTTACACAGTTAGTCAACTACATACTTTTTCAACAATACGCCTGTCAAGTTTAATTGCGTCAAGCCTTGGTATAATTTTAATCAGAAAGTGCCTTCCATGCATTTGCTTCTAAATTCTACTCAATCAATAAATTAAAATAAATACAAACAAATTTAATTTTTTTATATACGTTTGACATTGTAAATTTTCAAAAAAACTTAATGCCTTTTAAACCAACCTCTCTCATTCATATCTACTTAGCACTCTAATAAACAGAATGTTTTCAATTTAATAAACTAATATATAAATATTTTTTAAGAGAAATATCCATCTCAAAATAAAAATAAAACCTTCACCTTTTAATATTACTAAATATCAAATATAAACACAAAAAATAAAAATTGCCCCACACGGTTGCTAATCTCGAACAATGGAGCAAAATCAAATTGAATAAAAAAAATGATATCTTTTCACGACAAAATATAAAAAAATCTTAAAATTTCCGTGATGCGAACATCTATGTTTTAGTTCAATTTTATCTGAATTAAAGTTCGACTTGAATCAAAAAAATTAAATCAGCACAAGCCAAGTTTCATTTGGATCGATTCGGCTCAAAATTTGATAATTTATGTTAGATATACTAATATATATATATTATATAAAATATAAAAAATAATAAATATAATTATATAATAATAATAATTTTATGAGATAATATAATAATTTTATTTAGAATAAAATATTTAACATACATAACAACATAGAAATTAAATTATTTAAAATTTATAATTAAATTTATCTCAATATATATATATATATGTATTTATTTATATATTTATTTATAAAAATATTCAAACTCTTGTGTATTTCGAGTGAAAAGTAACAGAGTCAAGTCTGAGGATGATCGAAAGTTGAAGTCGAGTAGCCTTGATTAACAACACTATTTTTGGCTGTCAAGAAAATACATTATTCAATCAATCCTTCCAATGGGGATTATTCCACCAATCTCCGTTGATTTCCTACTACCAAATCTGCACTCACCGGCCATTTTAATTTTAACAATCCTATCAGATTTCTCACTCCACTGTTAAAAAAATTTATTAAAAAAAGCTCCATTTCTTCCATCTACTTTGAGCTCAGAAAGTCAGAAAATCATGGCCTCTTGCCATGATTGTTTAAGCATATACTTGGAAGTTCAAACATATATGGTGAAGGGAGGAAGAACGAAGGAAAGGAGGGATATGGGTGTTTAGACTTAAGATAGATGCACTGCCTCTGGATCTTCTCTTCCCAAAACCATAAAAAAAAGATTTGAGTCTTTTGGCGTTTTTTTGACCTCTGCTTGGAGATTCCCAGAGCTACCTTGCACCATACAACGTGATCACATCTTCTTCTTCTTCTTCCCTGTACATTTGACCTCCTTACTACTGTTGTTGCCTTGTCTTGTTGCTGGGTTGAATTGTTTATATACTCTGGATTCGGTGGTCTTGGACGCTTCCATGGCCGTGGCCTCGTCTCTTATAAGAAAGTGAGAGCCGGCCGTTTTTGCTTGTTACAGGGAGGAGAGAGCATTTGTGGTGTCCATGTTGAGTTTTTTTAAAAAGATTCAATCTTGTGGTGGTTTTCTGACCGGCATTTGTGTCGGTGGGGAGCTTTGGTCGGGAAAGACTCGATCTTTGGGTGGTTGGTTGGTTGGTCGGAGATGGTGTAGCAAAGCTCCATTGGAGGTGGGAGAGCAAGGCTGGGAGGTTGGGTGAGGTTGAGCTTGAGCTTGGGTGGCAATGGCGCCGGCGTTTGAGTGGTGGGGGAACGAGGCACACCGGGGCACGCCGGTGGTGGTGAAGATGGAGAACCCCAACTGGTTCATTTCCGAGCTCGACTCCGACGCCGACGAGCTCCTCGCCGGCCGCGCCGGCGACAAGCGGCGGGGGAAGAACGCGAAGCAGCTCACATGGGTGCTGCTCCTCAAGGCCCACCGCGCCGCCGGCTGCCTCGCCTCTCTCGCCGCCGCCGTCCGCCGGCGGCTCGCCGCCGGCAGGACCGACGAGCCCGACGCCGCGGTGGAGAGCCCCGCCGTGCGCCGCCAGTTCTACTCCTTCATAAAAGTCTTCCTTTTCCTGTCCATGGCGCTTCTGGGTTTCGAGGTCGTGGCCTACCTCAATGGCTGGCACTTCGACGCCTCCTCTCTCTACTTCGACGCCTCTAGCCTCCGATTGAAGAGGTTGGTTGATGGAGGCTTTGGCATCCACGGCGTGTTCGACTGGTTCTACTCGAGGTGGGTGTGGTTGAGGGTGGAGTACTTAGCTCCACCATTGCAGTTCTTGACCAATGCTTGTATCATCCTCTTCTTGATTCAGAGCTTGGATCGGTTGGTCCTTTGCCTTGGCTGCTTCTGGATTCGCCTCAAGAAGATCAAATCGGTGGCCAAGGTGGATGACAAGGATGTTGAAGCTGGTGGCTTCTTCCCCATGGTCCTTGTTCAGATTCCAATGTGCAATGAGAAGGAGGTGTGTGTTTCATCATGCTTGTTTTCTTGTGCTGCGTATATTTTCTGAATTGATCATGGTTGGTTGGTTTAATTGGAATTGTCAATTATCAGTTCGATGGCAACAGTGGAGTGTGGTTGACACCGATCAGCTGGCTATTGATTATGTTTTGTGTTAATTAGGTGTATCAGCAATCAATTGCTGCTGTCTGCAATCTTGACTGGCCCAAGTCGAACCTTCTCATCCAAGTTCTCGATGACTCGGATGATCCAGTGACACAGTTGCTGATCAAGGAGGAAGTTCAGAAATGGCAGCAGAACGGATGCCGCATAGTGTACAGGCACAGGGTGATCAGAGATGGCTACAAGGCCGGCAATCTCAAGTCGGCCATGAATTGTAGCTACGTGAAAGACTATGAATTTGTTGCAATATTTGATGCTGATTTCCAGCCGGCGCCGGACTTTTTGAGAAGAACGGTGCCCCATTTCAAGGTGGAGTTTGATATGTATCCGCTGCAGTTGCTGCGTTTTCAATGGTGATAGAGCCGATGTTGATGTTTGATTCATTTCTGTGGTTTTTGCAGGATAATGAGGAAGTGGGGCTTGTCCAAGCAAGGTGGTCGTTTGTGAACAAGGATGAAAACTTGTTGACAAGATTGCAGAATGTGAATCTGGCATTCCATTTTGAAGTGGAGCAGCAAGTAAATGGGATCTTCATTAATTTCTTTGGATTCAATGGGACTGCCGGAGTGTGGAGGATTACGGCTTTAGAGGATGCTGGTGGATGGCTTGAACGAACTACTGTTGAGGACATGGACATCATGGTTCGAGAAAACCAGGAGGGCGATCCTAGCGTTTCCAGCAACACGCCATGTTTCTTCATGAGTGCAGGGTTGACATCTTGGAGGTGGGAATTGCTCCTGACGGTGATGCTGGCGGGATGGAGTCTATGGAGGGCCAAAGACCGTCAGGGAGACCGCAGGGTCTAATCCAGGAGAATAGGTCGGTGTTGCCATGGGTGGGTGTTGCTGACGACGTGGATCAACCATGAAAGTGCGGACTGGTCGTCACCTGGGGGTGGTGCTGGTGCGTCACCTTGATGGGGCAAGACATGGTCGCCATGGCTGCTGGTCGGCCACCATGAATGGGTGAGGTCCGGGATCCACATATAGGGTGTAGTCCAAGTTCCATGAGATAGCAGCGGATAAGATTGTTGGATCTTTGGGGTTTTCAATCGGATCAGTGGGGTAGATAGAAGATGGTCAAGTGGGTGGAAGAAGAGGCATGCTGGTTGGATGTGAAGAAGAAGTGTGGAAGAAGGGATGTCAGGAAGAAGAATGGGTTGATATTGGAACGGGCTAGATGTGATTAGGGTTAAAAATAGTACAAATAATTGTGCCAGTATTAAATTAGGATATTAAATCAATTAAAGAATATGCTAATACTGATGAATAAAATTGAGTATCATGTCATTAAGTGGTAAGTCGGTAAAATGAAGGGTTTATTTGGATATTTAATTGGAAATGTGAAAAAAGGACTTAATTAGTTATATCACATTGATAATAAATTGTCATTGGACTTACTGGAAATCAAATAATTAATGAAGTCCAAGCATGATATGTTATATGTTAAAAATATGGATAGCTATACTAGTCATGTGGTTGTAGGTTCATGGAAATAAAATAATACTAATGTGTATAATTTTATGCCCTCATTGATTGGGGTTAGCAGATCACAGTCAGACAGAAATCACAAGTCGGTGCATTATGGGTGGAAGACAACGTGCTCTGGTGCTTATAGGTTGGGCGGGCGGTCGACCTACATGCACCAGTGCCAACCAAGGTCAAGGTGGTGGAGTCGACAGGATGAGTATTATGTGCGTAGTGACAACGATAAGTGACATTTGTTTTGAGTAGTGATAGCCGACCCATAAAAAAGCTCTGACAAGGGTGAACGAGCACAGCGATTCTCCATCACCTTTGAGTTAGGTGTGCTCTCCCAACAAGCTCTGGTAGGGTTATTATGAAAAACAACAACGAAGGTGCGATAATATAGCTACAGCAGAATGAACAACATAGAAATTGATGAGAAACTTCACCACAAACAGTAACGTTCACCAAGGTAAGGTGTGCTTCACGATAAAAAACTACAACTGAAAATTGTTAAAACATAACAACGGAATGTGATGATATTATCACAAAGAGCTACGACCGGGGTGTGTGTTGCTAGGAACGGTAGTGAAGCTTCCCCACAAACAGGCTGGTAACAATCACCGAAGGGTGCGGTGATAACTACACAAAAATATGACCGGTTAATGAAACAGTAACCCGAAGATAGTGGTGGTAGCCTCCACAAAGGGCTACAGTCAGGAATTGATGAGAATCATAGCGGATGTACTCCTCCATTGTTTTAGTGTGGGAATGTCTACATATAAAATGACCAAATAATGGAATGTATGACTTGTTTATCTATTATGCACCATTATGTCTCAATAGAAATTGCCTCACAGGTGTACAGATCTGAAATTAGGTGATTGACAACGAGCATGAACAAAATAAATATGGGGACTCCATACATTTGTTGAAATAGTCTTAACAAAACAATCCGAAGCATTAGGATCTTTATATGTTTTGTTTCAAATGCTGAAACATATTTATACAATTGAATAACACCCTTTCACTTGGACAATGTTGTGACAAATGGCGGGTGGATTACTGAGGTGGTATCGAGGAAAAAACCTGGATTTACCCAAAAGCTCACATCTTATGACTCAAGTTGCCTTGTTGAAGAGTCCAATGTTTATCTTTCCTCCAAATGGGGTATGTTAATTAGGGAGTTTGGTGGACTCAACAACAAACCTAAGTAATAAAGAATTTGAATATAACGGAATCATTTTAGATGTGAGCACCGCAAGGAAAGTCGAGTCCAAGCTGCACAGTCGGACCTTGGCCAGTGGAGAGTGTGCTGAGCAAGTATGTGTATACAGGGACTAACGCAGACTTCAAATACCAGTTCTGTGGTTCAAAACATGGCGAAACTGATTACCGGGTCGAATAGAGATAGGTAATTCAGCTGTGGTCCTAGTAGCATCCCAAATAGAGTTGAAGAAGCATGAAGCGGTGAATATTGAACCTGAACAGCAGAAAACAACAATATGCCAAATGGTCAAACAGAGTAGTCTTCTTGGGATTGAGGATAACGATGATAAATATGTGAAGAATGGAAACGAATGGCTGTTCGTGGAGCGTTCAATAGTATTGGATGTTTAATACTAACATTTAAAAACTCTCTCGTGTATGTATGGTAAAGGTTGATGACATACGTATGGAAGAAACTTCTTATTGATGAGATATGAAGCGTGTTCATCAATGAACGAATCTGTAGGTGGAATTTGTGTTTCAATGGACAACTCCTTTCGTTGATATGGGAAAGAAACACTGATTTATACTCATTCAAAGGATGATTAGATGAAGTATGCAAAAATTTTACATTGAAGATTACACAGAGATACATGCTTCAAAACTACGTCATTCATTACGGGGTTGAACGAAGAATTGAGTAAGGTTGCTGAACGAAGCATATAACGAAGTGATTGAGCAGCACTACTGCAATTGGTATGCAGCCATCAATAAAGCAAACAGAAAACTGCCCCAACAACATAAAAATATATGGGTAGTAACAACGGTCTTTATAGCTGTGGAAAGGCTTGTAGGTGTTTTTTGTTCCACGATATTGTTTCAATTCACAGCACATGAGCATCAATTCATGAACTGTGATTTGTTATTGAAGAAAGGATGAAGTATTGGTTTCGTAAACATATTGGAAAAAACTCCATGATTTTGTAGGATCTTTCATAATATTTTCATGGTCTTTCTGTTTATGTTGTCATATGGGTGTGTGTCATTTGATAATATGCTACTTTTAGTAGAATTTGTTTGTTCTGGGGTATTTGGTTTGTGTTTGCTCTGTTGGTGATCTCATAAAGTTGGACTAGTGAAAAATAGACATGTTTGAGTCCAAATTACATGTAATTTTCATATACATTCATGTGATCTGTGTCATTATTATGTTGATTGTATGTGACCATGGATGGGTTTGGATTCTGATAAATGTAACGAAAATTGCCTTGATCCTATATTAACATTAATTAATGGGCAGTGTGTTATTACGGACTAATAGTGTGTGTTATTTTGGGTTCATAGGATATACAATTCTTTGTGTATGCTAAGTCCATTGGGAGATTGTTTGGGATGGTGGACATAAATAGATACATGGTCTAGAGATTGTATCCTATCTTTGTTAAGGTTAGCCTAAATTCAATTGATCTATTAAAGTTAAAGTTTATGACCATTAATATAGACATGGATTCAATGTCTATTAGATACATTTTGTAATTTTCTCTTTATGATGGGCTAAATTGAAACTATGAGAAATTAAAACTATTATGGGGGTCATGGTCACAATTCATATGTAGTTTTCGTTTTAGTATCCCATCGTCAAAAAACTTTAGTCTTGAAAACTAGTATTAAATTTGGAAGATCAAAATCCTAAGAAAAATCAATTTTCTTTTATGGATTCGAATACGTTTAGTTATCCAATTTTATTTCTTGATGATTGTATGATGAAGATTAGGGTTTATAGTGATGATTTTATCATCTATATAATTTAGTTTAAACTTCAAGTTTTTTAATAGAATTGTTAAAAGTTTTGTTTTTGATAACATCCTTTTGATCCTAAATGAAAACTTGCCTTGGGAATAGACAAAAGCGAGGCAAATGTGTTAAATTTCATACAACAAATTTTTTAGATGGGCAGTGGATCATGCTTTTGCTTCTTGGAATGTTGACCTTGACACTTGGTGGGGCAAGCCCTAATAGACAAGCCTTTGGGATCAAAATATCGGATGTGATGGGACCTGCACCTGAGCTAGCTAGAGCATGACAACCACAATGGATCATTGGTAAGACAGCTCTGCCTCAACTAAAGTGCTAAATCTCAATGTTGTGGGACCATAAATTTTAGCTAACAACTTTAGCTAAAACCTGTAATATTTCAAATGTTGCAATATGTTGGATAGTTCAATGGACCTCCAAGTGAAGACCCTCATATGCACCAATAGGCTTTTAACAATTTGTGACTCATACCAAGTATCTGAACATGAAGATGTAACTAGATTCATACTATTTCCATTTTACTTAAATGGAGCAGCCAAACTTTGGTTTAAATTCTTTGACTCAATCACTGCTTGAAGTAATGAGAATTTATGCTGAAGAATTTCCACCCTCCCCAGGTGTCTAGTTAAATGAGATATATCTGTTGTCCAAATAGACAATGAATCTTTCTATGACATACAGGAGAGATTCAAAAACTTGTTGAGAAGTGTCCCTATAAATTTAACCTCGATGATAAATTCAGACATTCACGAGTGGATTTTCAGGCCAAACTAAGTCCATAATTTGATGGATCCATACATGACCAAGACTTATGATGAAGCATATAAGCTTATAAACCAGACTCAATCATCATCAGATGATATATGTAAAGGACATCAAGGAAGAATGTTTGAAATTGATCCAAGTAGATATTTTCAATGCCTGTCATCTGAAGGCAACGTGTATGCAGATGTAGAACATGGATACCAAGACTCAAGTCCATGGAACACAAGTCCTATATTGTGATTTTTGTGGAAATGACCATTCATGAGAACAATGTCCATTTAAAACTGAGACAATCAACTATCAGAAATTACAACAGGAATAAAGACAACCCTACTCCAACTCTTATAATCTAGGATGGATGAACCATCCAAATGATAATCAAAGAATCATGGCTTAGTATCTAAGCAATTTGATCAAGCCATCCCCCACAATGTCAAAACCAAATGGAATTGATTGGGAGCCAAACATAGAAGGTGCTCTCTAATAATATGAGTACATTAATCAATTTACGTTCGTCTATCTACTGGGCATGTGTGCTTCAAATATGGTTCAATTGGTTAACTCATTGCTTACATGGAATCGTGGGTCATGTGCTGTCATTGCGGGTGTCTTCAGGGTAAATTGAATTCCATGAAAGTCTTGTTAAAGTCGTCGTGTGGGATCAAGTGTGTTGGTCCCTCAACTTGTCATTGTTATTGGAATATAATTAAATCACAACTTTGTCATTGTTGTTGAATATAATTAAATAATTCTGTTAATTAGGTTAAACGAACGCCTGTTGTTACGGATCTGAGCATAAATATATTTTCGAAGAAACTTCAAACAACGCCAATATGTTCATATAGCTTACATTTGTGTTGCCAAAGAATGACATATTTGTTTGTCGGTTTCACAAAAGTGATGGAAAGGCGTTGACTTTGGTTTCGAGGTGGGAACGTGTTCAATAATCCTCTGGCTGTTCAACCTGCGATAACTGACTCAAAATTACTAAGTGGACGTCGGTTTTGTTCTGTCTTAGGATTGATCATTATAATGGGTGGACGGGTAGCTTAATAACTGGTCCGCCTTTTGATGCTTTTCTGAGTATGTGGATGAGCCTGCTTAATAGATAACAGGACCAACACTGTAATTAATAATTTCTATTATTGGCAATTGATGATTTTTTCACCTATTATGACAAGTTGTTTATGGGGTGTTGAGTTGCGAAGAAAAAATAAAGCATGTTGATTAGGTGTTGTTAAATATGGTGTGTTTACAAAAATCAATTCCAATAATGATCTTTAAAAAAACGTTGACCACCTCAATGATAGTGGTTCAACTACACCTTAGTAAATTACGTTACTTTTACCAGGAAAAGAATTGCAACTTACTATGCAAGTCTGATAAAATGAGCGAAAAAAAAGGTCTGATAAATAAGGTCGTCCAAAATGCATAAAATTTGGTCAACCGCCAATAAGATATCATCGTTTGGAAACAGACAATGGCCGTAATGGGCTGTGATTTAATTTTTTAATCCAATGACGACGGCCATGTATTGAATTTAGAATTCGAAGGATAAGGTATTTTAATATAACGGATCTTGTGACTAACTTTTTGTTTATTGGTGGGGGTGTAAACAGGTTAATGACGATAAGTTGTTACTGAATTACAAGCATGTTTAAACTTATTTGAAAGTTTGACGAACCTGATATAATATGGGTCAGACTAAGTGGGTCAAAACTCGTAGTGTTTGGACTTGATTTGTATTTGATTGGTTATGTTCTCGAGTCTGGCGAATGTTTGTGCTTGACATATAAGATCAAAAAAATTTCTAACACTATATAAGTTTAATGTAACCTCAATATGTTAAGTGAAACTGAGTATTTTTCAGGTTTAACTCATAAAACTCAGTTTTTGAGTCAAATCAAGAGTCAAATACTCTTTACTTAAACATTGTTCGTTGTTTAACAGGCTATTTATTTCCAAGTCAGGAATTTTTTGAACCTAAAGTCACCGAGTCTGAGTTCAAGTCAGATTGAACTAAATATAAAATAAGTGAGTTTGGTTTATCTACACCTATTTATTAGTTACTTTTTGTGGGAAATGATGTTACTTTAAAAATATGTCATGAAAGGGCAAAAGCTTTCATTAGGGATGAGATTCATAACGTGTTGTGTGAAGTATGAAGTAGTGAATTAGGAAGGGATACAGCATTGCCGCAGGTTGGGAACGCTGAGTTCTCTAAAAGCGAATGAGATAACCCAACAACCGTGATCTTTGTTCAGCAACCATACCACCTTGATAATAATAATTTTCAACTTGTTTTCCAATTTTGGTTGTTCTCAACCGTAATGATTTTAGCGTGATTATTACTTTAAAGGTTTACGTGTATGTATTGTGATATTGCTGGTAGCAAGGCTAATAACTTTTTATTTTTATGTTTAAGCACTCAGCAAGTATAATAATTGTTAATATAAAGTGACATATAGTGTTGTTGAAATGAGTTAACTTGTGTTGGTGAACGTTTGATGGTAAATTTTGCTAACGTATTGAGGTCTAATAGCTTGTATTAATATGTCGAGGTTGATCTGATTTTCAAACGAAGTCGAAATGGTGTTATTAAAGTTATAACGGTTACTACACCGATATTAGGTTGAGTTAAAGTTTTGAGTCGAGCATAAATACGGTTTGAACGAAATTAAAATTTTGGCTTTTCGGTGAACTGGACTCAACGGGTTGTACAAAATCATATGTCTGTGT